>JBBPLN010000215.1:0-32424 GCA_038089815.1 Sutorius eximius | reverse complement strand
CCGAAATCGAAATCGGAGCCAAGCCCGAGAAGAGCGACGCACATGCGCACACGCACACCCAAGGACAAAAACGGCTTCCCAGGGAAACGGGCCACGACATCGGCATGGGCTCGCCAGTGCCCCTCTCTGCGGAGGCTGTCCGTGTTATTACGCGGTTGCGGAGTATGAAGGTTCGTTCTCTCCTCTCTGTTGGCTCGTGCCGCGTATGTATGAACGCGCGTCGTGCACTGGTTTTCGGCCACTCCCGACGAAGCACGGAAGTCGGTGCATGTGCGTCATGCTTTGCGTAAGAATTGACACTTACGTTTTTCTTTTCTTCTTTTTCTTTTTCTTTTCGTGTTCCTCTTGTTCGCGATCGTGATCATGATCGTTTATTTGCGTTCATATTTAGGACGAAGACGAGGACTGGAGCCGGTGGCGGGATGTCGTGTTCCGAGCCAAGGGCGCGCTGACGCCCAAGCGTTTCCGTCGGGTGCCGCCGCTGCCACCTCAGAATAGGCGTAAGAGGGGCGGCAGGACTGCTGTAGAGAATGACGCGGGGCGGATAGCCACGTCTGATCCAAAGCCAACGGACCGCCTCACGACGTCGCCGTCACCCGAACCCGATCCGGAGCGGGAGCCCGAGTGTGGGACGTCAAACGCAGACGCAGATGTAGACGAAGGCGCGGGGCAGCTCACAGAGGCCGAGGCGGCGTCGCGTCTCGCGTCGCTCGCCGTGCGCCAGCCTGATCCCGATCCCTATCCTAATTCCGGTGCTGGACCCGCGACGGACGCGACGACGGGCACGCTCTATTGTCCCGAGTGTTATCTGCCGTTACACCCCGATCCAAAGCCGGAGAAGCTGTATATATTCTTACATGCGTTGCGGTACGAACTGAGTTTGGGGCGATTCGAGACAGGGATGCCGGAGTGGACTCAGGAGGGGTGGGAGTGGGTGCGGTGAGCTGATGTGATGTGGCGAGTGGCAGGGCGGTCGTGGGGGTTCGTATCAATAGGGGCGATTGCCGGTATAACAACTTAGCAAGCAAAGTTCCAGAGCGGGTTTCACGTTCGCGTGGGTTATTGCTTGGTTTTGTCATTGCTCGGAAGGGAAGCATATGAATCGCCGAGTCGATACTCGATCGAGTTAGAGTTGGAAGTCAGCAAGACCAGGGTACTGCCGTGCATGCAGCGCCATGGTTGGGACAGGTCGTGCGAAAGGTCTAGTATGCGTATCAGCACCTCGGTACTTCATTTGGCGCCGCTCTTGGCACATTGTATCCCAGCGTTCACCCCTCGGCAATCGAGGACAGCGTATCATTCACGTTCGCAACGGAATGACCGTGGGTCCGTGACTGGTTATGAGCTCGCAAACGACGGCCTAAACGCCCTGTCTCGTGTCAGAGTCTTCCATTGGATGTTGAATAGTCCATCTTGGAGTCTTGGTCACAATACCTCGTGCTATCACCTACGTACGCGTCTGTCCGTCAAGCCACGTTGAGCGTACTGGGTGAGTGATCGTGTGTTCCAGCAGTGGACTATTTGTCAAAAGATAGATACCATATTGTTTCCTGTCGGACTTTGGCGTTCGAGGACGTTAACCAGTGCCGATCGTTCAAACGTTCACATTCCACCCTTCGGAACTTGAGCTCGGGGTTTCTAGAGTCTAAATGGTTAATCAGACGTTGTAACACGTGTCGGAAATCATGCATCATTGTTATCTGTATATCTGAGCCTTCTCAGAGGGTGACGCGTAGCTGGGTTTAGGAGGATTGAGGGCCTGAATGGATTTAATGGTTCCATGGATATGTTTTCTTGGGGTAGGCGCGAAAGTGAGTTCGCGACTCGCTGGGGATGCCTGCACTGATGAGGAACGGAAAGGTCCACTACATTGCACAGCAATGTGGGTGCCTTTGGAACGAATGCATCATTGATCATGCGCACCTCCAGAGTACGTGAGTATTGGCTCGAGGATGGAAGGTTGCTAGGTCTCATCTCAACAAGCTACTCACGGAAATGAGGTGCCATTGCGTGAACTCGTACCCCTTGGACGAGGAACGGGAATCGAGGTGGCGTGGCCCGTGGTCATCAGCTACAGAGTGCCTCCAGACGAATGCAAGCCATGCTGAGTCGTCCAAATCCCCGAGCGAGCATGGATCACCGCGTGCTTGCAAGGTTTTCTTGGTCTGCCTTACCCCGTCTGAGTCGTCTCACGGTCTGGATTAAACTTTGGTTCTGTGCAGTTCTGGCAAGATCCAAGGTTTGTGGCACCGTTTATGATGATCCGCATTAGAATCGCAGTATACGTGGAATAGACCCACCGCATCTGCGCTACCGGCTCTTCTTCGGTCAGTTTGCTCTTCGCATCTTCATCCAGGGACGCCCCGACTGGCGAGATAGCCAACGAGGTTGATCGTTCGAGAGTAACATGCCGAACAGCTGAGAGGTATCATAGTTACGAGATGTTCCTTGCATATCCAGGACATCTACCCTCTCCCGCACTAAGTCCTCTCAGTGACCATTCTTTTCACATCATGCGCGGGCACGTCAAGAATGCAAGCTATGATCAGTGGTCCCATCCAGGGATATCCACGCTGAAATACGATTCGAAGCCATATATGTGGAAGTCTATTGTGCTGCCAGTAAGGCTAAAAATGAGGATGTGAGCATATAAGTCGGAGAGATGAAGCCACGCCACGACGATGGAACCAAAAGGTTTCAACTTGACAGTTAGTTCGCACATGCGATGTTCAAATGTTCATCGCTCAAATGTTCATCGTTCAGATGAATCGTTCCTGGAACAGCGGTTTCCGCGTGATGATTCCAAGTGGGCGGCTCACCTCAGATGAACCGTTGACCCTTCCATTTGGGTCACCTCTTTTATTTTTGGCCAAACGAGAACAACCGATGTTAATGAGATATAACACCGCTCCATTACCGCTATGAATTGGATCAGTTGGTACCAGGTGTATATATAGGCGTTTCCTATTGTCAGATTCATGACGGCGATGACTTGGCAATGACTTGGCTCATCGCACTGCCCCGTTCCCTAGAGAATGGAAGCGTGTAAGCTACTCGTCCCTCACGCCCATCTTAGAACAAACTTCTGCGCCTCGACGGAACCCTTTACGGTCAGGTTGGAGCAACGCTTTTGGATCAAAGGTAGCCACCTGGTACAATTACCTATGCAGGTGAAACCAACCCCCTGCTTTACGTGACAGCCTAGATTGAAGGAGGGGTCAGACTCAATCGTCTGTATCCACCTAGAAGGTGACGCGGTCGCTCACGAGGGTACTGAACACCAGACGTTAAAATTGACTCGACATTCTCCTTAGAAGTGCAGTGCTACGTCCTCGACAGCTGTTGGTCCTTGACCAAAAATTCTGACATGCCCAGAGGAGGGGCAAACGTCACAGACATCGTGGCACGGATCTCGGTGACATGGGATTTGCATGTTCCAGCGATGGGTGAAACATGTCGATTCCAATAGTACCAATTCCGTTGGTTGGATCTGCGGAATCAAAAATCGTGCGTATAAAATGTATCCGAAGATGGTTGGTAGCTCACCGTAGAACGCCCCCCTCACCAAGAGATATCGTGTCGTTTTTTGTCGAATACCTTTGGCCACTGGCCAAATCTAGCCGAAACACGAGAATCGCATTACAGATAGCCCAGTAGCACTTCGCATCTTGTTATGAACCATGGGAAATAATAAGTATTGTATGGAGCACCCAGAGGCTGAATGGCCAACCATTTGCTTACACGTGTTAGACTACATATGCCTCCGTGTCAGCATTACCAGATCTAGGTTCTCTCTGACTGTGACGCGTAGACTTTTTCCTGATCGACATGCATGGAAGCTTTCCTGCCGGCTCCGGCCGCCACTGACATCATTCCAAGATCACTTGTCCAGGTTCTCGTGGAACCGGGAGCATGTGGACCTAGAAACGACGGAATAAGATACCTCACGGCGGAATACCCCTGTGGAAATGGCTGAAAGAATTGCTGCCACCGTACAAATGCATGTTTGATACGTTGCTAGGATGCCCAGATTTGAACATACACATACTGGTATCGGCGGCAAGGCATTGTTTCGGGATCCGCATGAAGGTGAGAGACCTTGCCACCCATATCTCCTTCCTTAGGTCGCATTTCTGACGGGGGAGTTTCCAGGGATTAGACGGGAAAGCCTAGTCAGGGATCATACAATTTTCATGTAGTTGTCCCACCGAAACAATAATCGGGTCGCAAAGTTGTTCTGAGATGGGCGTAAACCCCAATGAATGGGTTAAACCGTTCTACTAGCCATGGAGCGATGCACCGTGCGAGCCAGGACATCGCCATGATATATAGGCGACACCGACTCATGGACGAGATTATTAATCCCATTGATGTCCGTATGGCAGTGATAGCTCGGAGTTTGACCTGCTAGACTATGTTAGCCAACCTGAGTTGAAAGTCGTCTTTCCAAGAGTAAAAACTTTGCCTAAAATGGGTCCAATTAAAGAGTAGTGGTGCCTGAGGTGAAATGCAGACATGAAATCGCACGGCGGGGAAGTGGCACCGTAAGTCAGGGAGGGCTCAACTACGTGTCGGCTCTACTGGGATGGTCAGTACACTAAACGTGTAGCACCAACCGTAAGTTTGTCGGTTAAGTCCCTTTAGATTATGTAATTTTACCAGCTTGGTGAGGATTCCACACGGTATGCTATTGGTCTGCGCGGACCAGGTTCATGGGGGCGGTTCCCAAGAAGGTTTCCAAGGTGCGTTCAGACGCAGACACTGAGCTTTGTTGGCTATCCCGCTAGTCGAACGATGCACGCGGATGTAGATGGGAGGAGCAAATTGCCGAAGAAGAGGTGTTGGCGCAGATGCGGTGAGTTTTATCCATAATTCTCATGTGCGGGGAGGACGGTTCTAACGCGGATCATAAAGCTTCCACGGACTCTGGAATTTGCACGGCAAATCCAAAGTTTAATCCTGACCACGGGTTGATATCAGTACGGCTGAAGCGACCAACCGAGCCCGCGGTTGGAATCTCGGATGTTATGCCTTGAATATCGTTATTAAGGTAATTGACCTCTGTGACAGGGTTCGATTGAGCGCTATTACACTCACCTATGGCATATCGCTCCTTGTTCAATGCAGAGGAATTACAATTTCACGCAGGAACACCTCGTATCCAGCGAAAAGTTGGTTGAGATTACACTTCTCCGCTGTGTAGATGCTGTCAAACTCTTACAATCGGTAGGTGCTGTCACCACATAAACAACATCTCATATGGGTGACTGGACATAGTATTACAGGGGTTTGGTGCTCAAGTGCCCTGGGGAGAGGATGCGCGCGAGTCCCTTTCGTGCCGCGTTTTGAGACAGCTTGCCTGCTGTAACAACAGGTCAACCGTCCTCAGCAACATTCCGGCGTGCGAGTTGACCTCAGCGTCAGCTTAGGACCTCTTCTTCTCGGGCCCCGGGCTGGTTTGGTATATCACAACATTCACGTTCGTCTACGAACGTTTGGTCTCAGTCTGGTCCATAATAGTGCATACGCTAGGCTACCGTTCCCTCCCCACTCCTTCAGAACTCCTCCCATCTCAGAAATGCTCCCTTCGTCTTCTTTTCACTTTAGAAAAACCAAAAGCGCCCATCGCGACCATTATGAGCGCAAGCATACGGGCCGCCATCGATTTCGTGATCTCTCACATATAAAACTGTCGGATATATTCAAGCCCTTGCGACGCCGGAGATTCCGCGCTGATATTTCTCATCGACCTTCTCTGACTCACTCACGAACCTTTCCTCCGCCCTTTACTGACTACGACTCCTCACCTGCACAACCCCCTTCGCTTGACTTTTCCACCTCAGCGTCTTATCATATCTCATCCTACCGCTCCGATGCCGTTAGCCTGCTCAGCACCACAGAGGAATGCCACCCATCCGGAATGAGCTCCTCAAGGTCTGCCCGACGAAGCGCTTTCCCTGACGCAGAAAGAAGACACCATGTCTCACAACGTCCTGGGTCGGCGCTCTCCACATCTCCCTTGACGTTCCATCTGCGCTCGGTTTCAACGGTCGACTATTTGGTTGAACGATTGGAGGATCACTTGCGCCGACTGAGTCTCGGAGATGCAAACCAAGACCCCCCAAAGGACACCTCACGTGGCATCCCGATGGACATATGCCCAGAAAGCCCAACCGTGTCTCCGCATCGAATGAGCGCGTTCTCAAACGGTGGTACCCAAAAGTCACCGTCGCCGCTCCACGATCAGAACATCGTTCCAATGATTGTCATCACCTCTGTTGATGCCAAGCACGCCAAACCCTTACCCCCTTCACCTCAGCGGCTGTCTAGAACACCGTTTGGCCCATCCGATCTCACCAACCATCCTACTAACGTTCTGCACACTAAACCTGATCGAAAACCGATCCTTGACGACCCCTTTGTGGCGCAGCCGCGCGCTGCTGTCTATCCCCCAGACTACAACCTCACTTTCCGTCTTCCGTCTTTTCCCTCGGCCTATTCGAGTCCCACCAAGCGCGTCCCCGATACGCCGACGCCGATGTGCTGTGATCATGTTGGCGACTGTAGGGGTGATTTATGGGAGATCTTGCACCCCCCGCTTGTTCCTCGTGCATTTACACTACCCCCATTCAAGTTGCCCCCACTGAGCACAGATATTTTTAATGACGTGCCTGTAACGCTGCAATGTTAGTTACTACAGCCCCGTATGATTGCAGATCAAACTTTTGTAGCCTCAGGTTACCCCTGGACTCGTTAGGACGATGGAGTAGAGGCCGTCACTAGAACTTTTGCTCTCGGTATATAACGGAAGTCCGAGGCCGGCACCCGAGTCTGTTGTCCTTACGCTTGAGGTGTTAACAACCATTCTTCGTATCTTGGCCGGGTATTTTATGGTGCACATTGGCACCGAAGGCTATCCTCAGGTTTTCGCGATTCTGTCGAACATTCTCGGCTCGCCAAGCTTATCACAAAGTGGGCATTTTGCACACCAACCCAGTGTGCGGTATGGTTATCCGAAAACATGATGAGTTAAAGAGGTGTATATAATGTAGCGATGGTGGACGCGTTGTGTTATCCGCCAACTTGATATCGTACGCCACAACAACATCATGATGGGCCAACATGCATGGTTTCCATGCTCGCAGCGAAGAAACACCCTGGACTAAAACAGACCGTCACTTTCTGTTGACACTGCGAGAAAGCAGGACAATACCAAACATGTCGACCGTATCCAAAGGCCAGATACTTGGTCGTCGAGACAAATTGATCCTTGGTGCTGTCCTCATCTTCTCCTACGAATCGGAATGGCTCGTAGAACGATTCACCATAGTGTATTGATCGAATAGCAAGGACAAGCATCGTCCCTTTGGATACACATGTATAACCCTCTTCATCGTGACAGCTGTCCAGAACGCCTGTCTGATCTCACCAATAATCCTACCAATGTTCCACCTGTCAAATACGACTTCACTTTCCGTCTCCCATCTTTACTCTCGCGCTATTCGACGCCCATCAAGTATGTTCCCAACACGCCGACGCCGACGTGTTGTGATCATGTTGGCGATTGTAGCGTCGATTTGTGGGAGACCTTCACGCTACCCCCGTTCTAGCTGCCGCTTCTCTGCACGAATATCTTAAATCTCACCCAGGCCAGCCTAATCCAACCACCCACCCCATCAACTCGACCCACCCTTCTTCCCATCCAACGCAGCCTGCAGCATCGAAATCGCACTCTGTACACTCCGCTGCCTCGTCGACGGACTCGTCGACCCACCCAACCTCAAACTCCCCCTTCGCTCCGACCCAGATAGTGACGCACTCGCCATCGATGATGGGGCGTCGGAGGGGAACTCATGCTCGACACGCTAGGCGAGGACGCGCACTCCAGCGACGGCGTCTCGCATCGCCCGTCGTCCGAGGGTGTCATCGACCGTGACGACATGTGCGTGAGCGCAGACGTAAAGCCTGGCATGGGTGTTGCTGTGGGCATGGGCGACAGGACTTGCAACTGCGACTGGGTCTTGGATTGGCCGAGCGACGTGCTAGGTTTCTCCCCCGCCGGTGCGGGAGGTAACCGCTCATTTTCGATATCCGATCTCCGTCTGTCATGTGTGTGAATGACCCGGGGATGGGATGGGAACACGGGGATACGTACGCATCTTCGAAAGTTGAGATGGCTTGTTTGATGCCTTCCGCACCGAGCGCCAGAGTACCATAAGGTAATCTGCCAGTGGACGATATATTCTTGAGTTCCGAAACGTTTTCCGATTCTTCCCTGCATGCCCTGGTGTGTAACTTATGGGATGCCGAGTGTGAAGGCCGACCTACCGAAGCACAGCGAACACCCGCGCCATCCGCCCGACTGCAAGAATCTTGTTCTTGATGACTCCTCTTCGTTCCCGGAGATCTTCGTGGTGGTGCTCATGGCCGTGATCGTCGAGCTCCTCCTTGGAGCACGTGTTGAGTACTGCCACGAGCATGTCGTTGACTACGTAGATGCAGGTCAACCAGATGGAAAAGGGACACATTACATACTCTTCTCTCCGACGAACGGTAAACTCCATTCGAAAACATCTTTGAAGTTTGGTAACCAGTACGGGTGTGACGTACAATTAAATTGGGTGATGTTCATCGTATTGTTCTCGTACTTGAGCACAGAAGCCTTGTTGTTGTACACGTCAAGATAATTTGGGGCAGAAAATATGGTAATGAGGGTAGGGAAACCAGTACCCTGGGATTTCCGGTACATGCGAAAGCTAGAAGGGACGATTGTTGATAACGATACCAAATGCTCAAATGGGCTCATACCCGGAATCCTGGGCTTCATGGGCTCGAATTACCGACAACAGATTGTTCCTCTCGAGGAACTTGCACGTGGCCGAGTACCTTGTTGGTCGAAAATCAATTACATGTCGTGAATGGTGGATCATACTCACGTAAAGAAATAGGAGCAACCCCTAACATGATTGTGCAAAAAGATATCATTTCCCTTTTCCGACCCAAAATCCTCTGTCGGATCTGACCAGAGAATATCGCACATTAAACCGTGTGTTGGGGGTTCACGAAACCGATCCAACTGAGAGGAGGCTATGAGCTAATCAGGCACAGAAAGATCACTTTATACGGCGAACCATTTGCAGGTCATGGACTGTATTTAGTTCTGGAGACAAACCGCCATGTATGCATAAGAACTGTTTGTTCATTATAGCAGCTAGCGGAAGAGCACAAAACGATTCCATGCATGCGTCATACAATTGCTCGGAGTACTTGCGTTGACCTAGGGACCTGTCGAATATGAAGGACGGCCAGAATAAGAGAGCGCCTTACATTCGATCTTGAATGTAAAGTACTCGGTCAGACGTCGGCATTCATGGTTACCCCGTAGGAGGAACAGGCTATCTGGGAAACATATCTTCAATGACCAGAGGTATAGCACACACTGTACCGAGTAGGGTCAGATGAATGTTGCGGAGGAGGAGAAAGAGAGTACTTCGATACTAAAATATCCCCGGTCGACGTAGTCACCAAGAAAGAGGTATCTGGTTGTTTTTGGATTTCCACCCTTTTCAAAGAGTTTCATGAGGTCATACTTTACACAGCATCAGCCTACGTGTCCTGCACAGGCATAGAATGGATTTACGAACGTATTGACCGTGGATATCGCCACAAACTAACAGGAAGAAATGATCAAATAAGCACGGGTGCTATTATTTGCCAGGGGAGAAGATATGCGGCAGTGGTAATGTGTCTTACCTGTCACGGGCGCATCGATGTCTAGCACATTCGACTCGGCTCGGAAGAGAGCGGTAGCCTTTTCGATAATCCAGAGGGCATGGTCCTCCCGAATCCTACCTTCGTGGAAGAAGTGGTCCTTGAGGAAATCGAGATTGGGCTTGGTCAGATCGTGTGGAGCAAAGAATTGCGCATCGGTCGGGACGCCTTGGGCGGGCTGCACGACCTATAAAGAGGACGTCATGTGGGTAAGGGATGCCCGTATGACAGAAAGGAGCGCACCTCTTTGATAATTCGCTCGCGTGTGCTGATGATCGCGCCATCGTCGAGCCGCTGTATCGAGAGATCGACGTTTGGCCTGTTCGCGGGGTCTCTGTGCTCGATCTCCTGCATGGCCTTGTCAAAGTGTGTCTGCGCACTGGACATGGTGAGTGAGGAATGAGGGACAGGAAAGGCGTCAAGCTGTAGGTCGAAGCTGTGGATCTGATCCCACACAGCACCTGACAAGGGTAGCTCGACAACGATGTCTATAATTGGACTTAGCATGTCCGCTATAAACACCCGTCTTGCCAACGGCCCCCGAGTGGCCAAAGAAATCGCTAGCTAGTTCAGCACGACTTTTTTTTAAACATTCAAGTTACCTTTGACCCTGAATGCATCCCTTCAACGCGTGCCAGCTTCAATAAAATGCAGCGTGTCGCGGGACCTTTTTACCAACACCAGATAACCGTGGGAACTTTTGTCTCGACACGCTCGTCCACCATGAGCCGGTCGGGCGCTACTCAAGCCAAGGACAGGCTTTACGCGCAGCTGGCTTCCAGCATAAAAAACATGTCTCGTGCAGTCGGTCAAACAGCCGACCTAATGGAACAGCTCCAAAACGACTTGGATGCGATGAGGGTCCTCGCGGGTACCCATGCCGCACAGTGGGTTGCACGAATGCGATGGTGCCGTGTTTGGGGAGTGACGATCCGTTTATCTAGGTTCATGACGGCCGCCGCAGAATTGAATTCGGATGCAGCGGAAGGCGAATCGTCTGGAGGGCCCGAGTCTAGAAAATAGTCAAGCGTCTCTCTTTGGAAGATTGAGGCATACGGACCTAGTGATTGGTAGATGTGGCTTCATCATACCGTCATGTGTGTAGCCTTATCGAGCAGAGGAACAAGGACGAATCGTACGTTGTCGGATGCGGTCAGCTTTCAATTCCCAATGATTGACGTAACCGCAGCATTTAGTTGCATAAAGTACTGTAAGGGGTGTACAGTAGTGTCCCCAAACAGGCCTGTTCAGCAACGCCAGGCAAGTTGTATGCCCTCCTAGGTCCGCCGTCGTTTCCAATGGTTTCTAGCGCCGGCCACCGTGCCACTTGAAACCCCGTCGCCGGTGTCAATGAGAAGGCCACAATCTGCTAGCCACAGGAACGTTTGGCTTCATGCAGCGTGTGCCCTGTCCGGTGACCTTCCTCTTGGCATATTTCCCGACACATCATGCCCGTTGTCCTGGCTCGCAGTGTGCTGGCATGGTGGCGTATTACATCGAGTCATTTGGAGGCACGTCCTGCGTACGAGCCTTCGTTGGATCGATTCCAAAATTAGACACGTTTGGAAAGTCGAGGTGAGAAGTTCTCGGCAGGAGGTTACCTCCGTGTCGTTTGCTCAGGCCCTACTTTCTTTGTCATGCCAAGCGTTCGTCGCCAGATTTTTTCAGTGAGATCATAATATAACCTATTGAACAGACTACAGTTACCACCTTGTGATGATGGGAGTCGGGGATCCATATACAAATTCCGTAGATACATCGAGAAGTCAAGACTGGTACTCTTTGCGCAAGACAAGCCATTTGAGGAACCGGTAATCTTGCGTGCACTCGCATTGCAACCTCGGCTCATCAGGGTGTCGTAGCACAACGACTCACTCAGCCCTCCCTGGGAAGGTAATGGATACCTCCGTGGGGACAAGTGGATCTCTTTGGCGAGTCTGGGGAAAGCATCAGCACTCTGAATGCACAATGGGGATAAGCCGCCTTACTGATGGGAACGAATTCTCCGTCGAGCAGAGATCCCTTCAGGTTGTAGTACCAGCTGATCGAATCCAACCTGCCGCGCGAGCAACCCACGGCGGGCGTGTACTAGATCAAACGAGATCATCTCAGGTGCGATGGTCGGTGACGATGGCGCGCGGATACTTACACCTCCCGAGCCCTGTTCGAGTGCGGCAATTATGTCCGACAGGCTGTAGGTTTGTCTCCTGGATGGGGTGATGCCGGCGTCCGCAAGCCAGGTGTACGTGGGGAGCGTCTTGAAGAGCTGGATGATGGTCTGGAAGTACGCGACGGCCTATGCGATGAATTACGGAAGGGGTCCGTCAATCATGGCGTGCGTAAGATTTGATTTGCCTGGTTTGGCCAACGTACCTCGGATCCTTGAGGGGTTCCCGATGGCAGACAAGAGGGTTGGAGCGTACTATGAGGGGAATTAGAGGGCCTCCATGGGGATCAAAAAAAACACCGCGATCGCCACCTGTAGCACGTGCCATGCGTCGACCACTCATGCTGTGGTGTGCGATCAGCGCCATCTCTGCTTGGACAAAAATAACCCGGCGTACGTTCCAGAGGTGCTCGTTGGTACCATCCGCGTTGAGCCAGAATTGTTGCATGTAATCCAACGTCGAACTAGCTCCTTGCTCGAGGAGAAGCTGTAGGCGCGCGTCAAATCTAGACCGTTGGCGTAAAAGCTCCGTGTGGCCCAACGTACCTCACGGATGTTGTAGTGAGCACGAGACGGGTCGCAGTTTTCGATGTACGTGCCATCACAGCTGTCAATAAGGATACGTTTGAGCGGTGATCGGTAACACAGAGCGGTCTTTGAGCGTACTTGTCGGGCCACAAGCCTACGGGATATATGAGAATGGTCGACTCCTTATCAGAAAAATCACATACCATGAATCGTCCAGCTGTCAGAAGGGCTTCCGGGAACGTTCGTGTCCCAGAACTTCCGGAAAGACTGTCAACCCTGCCAGAAGGGTGCTTCGCAAGGAAATAAGTACCTGAGTCTGCATCAAGAGGCCCTAGAATACACCAGACACGGTAAGACACGGCATGGTCGGGTCGCAAGCAGCAACATACCCCTGGGTACTCGGTGCAGCACGTGTCCGTTACAGGCGTGGTCTGGCAAGAGGCGGGGCCCGACGTAGAACACCCGGAGCTAATACCACCGAAGAGGTGGGAGGGGTCAACCGTGTTCGTCGTGAACGACGGCAGTTCAAGCAACTGAGCTATCAAGGCGAAGGGACGGAACATTTTCACCACGATCTTAGGCTGCCACCCAGATATTTATGCTGCCCTTGGCCACAGCTCAGGACCCGGCCGGCATTAGGTGGCCAGGGAAACTGGAGCCAAGTGAGCAATTTGATCTCATGAACTCCATTGCCAAGTTGGCGTAGCCGGGGGAACGCAATAGGCAAACCTGTGTCGCTTCTTGTGCACGAAACCCTCTCACATGTACCTTCCCCCTGAGGGAGATGACCTACATGAGCAAGAAGGGTAGGATTCCCACATCCCTGCATCACCGGCTCGGTGCTCGTTTCCTGATAGAGCCACATACCCCTTGGTGGACCATCCCATGATAGAAATCGGCCTAGGCGATGCAAGAAGTGGGAGAAGGAGGGGTAAAATTAGGTTCGAAGCATTCTTCGGCTGCCGGCCGTACCGATGTAATCGCACGCCCACCGATCGCGATATCAGACAACACAGCAGAACAATAGGAATCATGTACCGCGATAGCAAGGAGCTGAATTGGAACCAGGCAGACTTGTCGCTCTGAGCGGTCGAGGAGTCGTGATCCGCATTTTCGTCAAGGGAAGGCAGGGAGAATCCGTAGTTCATCCATTCCCACTGGTAGTCACACGTTTGTGGTGATTGCGACAAGTGGGCTCGTCCGCAAGAAATTGACCCTTTCGAAGTTCCTCTGTCACAACATCCCCTTTTTTTGCAGCCTAGGCCTACGTTGCCTGAAGGTGTCGTAAGTACTCCTACAGGGTGCTGCCTAGCGAGCGGGCCTGGGTCAACTGCTAGTTGAGCTGAGCAGTACGGATAAGGAATGTGGTGGCCGCGTGTGGTCTGCACGGTGCAACCGTCACCATGAAAGTGGTGAACATCGCGCAAAGACACGCGGACAGAAAGATCCTGCCATGCCTGTGTATACGAGGTTATTGTGGTGTCGGCTTCCAAGAATTGCAACAGCTTTTCGAGAGTTAGGCTAACATTACAATGCTCACCTCCCTTGAGGGATAGTGGAATTCCCTTGCTCAACCATTAAAACGCCAGAATTTTTCCACGCTGGGTGACTGACTGTCAGCGTCATGTCACCATGCAGCTCGCGAGAAAGTGATGGACAATCCAAGAGTGGTTATCATTAGACATGGATTGCCTTGAGCAGTGGTACTTTTTCCGGGCTTCGAATAAAACTTGAATGTCCGAGGCCTGATATTATTTTAATTAATTAATATTTTGGCCAACCGCCCCTAAATAGATAATTACATAATATTAATTTGTTTATCGTAAAAAATACTTTGGCCATGGCCACTACAATTCGCCGGCTTATCGACGTTATCGTGCGATTGAGATGCCTATTTCAATCTGGTGTGGCTTTCAATGGTGTTGCTATCTCGAATGATTGACATCCCCGGCCTTACACGCGCGATGGTCTCAAGTTTGTTCGGCAATTTTTTCCGATCTGGCCCGTTGAACGTTTGAACTTCGAAACAAGTCCTTGACGACGAGGATCCTTATCACCCAAATTAAATGCGACCGTGGCGAATAGTTATCTGTGACCAACGCCTAGAACATATGAATAGTCCGGTATGTGTACATAATTAGAGAAACGATCCGAAACACAGATTCCGTAGCATAGCTCACTCCCTCTTCTCGTAAACCTTGCGGAAGCAACTTGAAAACACCTCCCTCTTCAACACACATCCGTCCAGACTCTCCTCTGGTTCCGGGATGTTTTGAATCAATTCCTCGATCCGTCGCTTCAAGGTTTCTTCATAAACCTGATACTGCTCTTTCAATCCACTCATTTCATATATCTCTTTGACTCGCATCTCCTTTTCTGGATCGATTTGCCCATAGTTCTCCTCCAGCACCTTCCGTTGTTGGGGTGTTGAGACGACAAGTGCCACGTTGATGCACCACGAACATATGTTCTCTGTAATGTCGGACTTGGCCTTTCCTGCTTCCCCGACCGTGCTAATGTAGTTGATAAAATCGGCCTGGATTTGGAAGTACTCGCCAAGCTGGAGAAGAATGGAACGTGCAGCGGCGTAGGGGGAGAATAGGCACCCGTCGACGGCATAGGTTTCTGGAACCCCACACATGCACATGGCGACGGCGACTGGGAGGTAGAAACTTGTGACGTTCCTCCGCGTAATCAGAGCGTGTCTATGGGTGTCCCGTGTACGGTGAATGGGTAAGGCGGGTCAACAGACGAAAACGAAACCAACCTTTGAAGGGAGAAATTGCTCAAATCAACCTGACCTTTCGGGACAGTGATCAAATTGACTAACTGGCCCATTTCCGTCTGAAAGGTCGTCTATGGTGGTCCCCAGATCAGCATTCTCTTCCGTAAGCATGTTTGGATGGGAGGGGAGGAACTAACGTCTTGAAACAGCTCGAGCAAATGAACGTAATACACCTCTGGGCGGAAGTACTTCTTCAGCATGTAGTACATCACTACATCAAGCCAGAGCGAATCCTTTATTACAATATCATCGTCCGCGTACCAGCATTGCTGGCTCCGGTGCCTGTGTGGCTTGTCATAGACGTATAATCTTGACGCTTGGACCTAGCGCCCGGATCAATCAGCTCACAAGCAATGGGGGAGAAATTTTAAGACGGACAAGCCGAATACACCATTCCAATAGCGCCGCCTTGAAGTATTCGTCGTCCGACAATGGCCTGCCCCATAGGATTTCCACAAAGTCGACAACGGGCATAATGGTGTTCAGCCGGCCATCCGAGACATTATAGTCTATGTTCTGTCGTGAATCGACGACAGTAAGTGGACGGGATTCGTGGAAAGGATAACCAGAACAACATACACAACGATACCATTCCACGGCTTCCACGGGCATAGTGTCCGTCATGTGCACAATCACCTCATCGCGGACGCGCTGAAAGATGCTGTCGATTTTGCGGCTTCTTTGCTCCATGATGTCAGTAATACCCATGGTGGCGCCAAGGAGGAAGTGGGCGATGCATTCATGCTCAGGGGGTTTTTATCGACTCGTCGGATCACTTATCGGGTGTATCAGGGTGTATGCAATCGGATCCTGGCTATGTAGGACATACCTATCGGGATTACTTAGATCCCCATAAGCATGGGCCAACGAGGGAGACAAATTAAGGCTGGGAGAACTGCTGGGTAGTTACCCGTTTCAGCGACGTGACAAGAGCAGTCATATTTACGACGGCATGTGCAAAACATAATTCATGGAATGCCCGATTTATGTGATGCGGTCCCCGTAGTGGGTACAGAAAGCTATACTTTACCTTTCCCTCCAGTGGCATAGCGTTAGCCGCTGCCGAAATTCGGAGATAGTAGCACTGCGTGTGTATTACGAAATTAGTCTACGACTACCTAATACATTACCAAACACAGTCAGATCTAAGACATAATCGCCATCATTCTGTAAGTTCCTGAATGAATGCAGTGATCGTCCCCACAGTGTATTCCCTAGACAAGAAAACACGAAAAGTCCAGAAGGCAACTTGCGATGCCATACATGCGGACTGTCTATTTCATTACATAAGTTCTTCCATATATTCAGACGGTACATGTGCGTTTTTATACTCATTTACAATTTAATTTTTATAGCGCAAGCTGGCCTGAACCATTAGATGGGTTAATATTGTTAGCAGTCAACTAATTACCGTATCTTCAACGGTTGGAAGGCCCAATTTCTAACAGCGAGCCCTAGCCAGAATATCACCAATAGCGATCCAACATTACACACTTTTTAAAGGGGTTTTACATGCCACGGGCTGCTGGCGGAAAGGAAAGGAGCACTATTCAGGGCCGAAGTCTGGTTACCTTCCTCATCGCAGCAATTATCCATCATTTGAGACAAACCAAAACATTGTACTGGTCCTTGCTGTTGGCACATATCTTAGAGGCACCGTTATGCAGCACCCCTGTTGGCAGTATCAGTATGTCTTTTCAGAAATTGCTTCATGTGATTGTGGACGTTGCACTTGTAGGTCCATTGCTACCAATGTCGTCATCAATACACTACAGTAAATGCCACAAAAATGGGAGAGGGACTGTTCTTATAGGACTCATTGAGTCAACGGGGGCAATTTGTCTGTGGTTTCGTCGGGAACTACTTCAGGTACATCTGACCTACAAGTACATGACACCCGTTGTCAGCACTGTGGGAAGTTAAGACTTAAGTTTGTGGATCGAAAAGTAAAGTTTAGTGATTTGGGCTGTACAGTTTGACTACTTCCTGGATGGATTGACGTCCGAGGAGCTCCATCGCACGCACGCAAATATACTAGTAGACTACGTACATGCATGTTTCAAACCATGACATAAGTGTAATCCCACCAGGGCCATATGCTTAATCTATCACCACCCGCCACTGCTTTGCCCGATTCGGAGGAACAATCAAGGCCCTTTCCATACTGTTTTCCACGTTCGAGGTTATATTTGATCCTTACAAGAGTCACCGTGGTCTCGCTCGTCCGGCGGGCATACCATCCACAGATTAGTCGCCCTCTTGCCACTAGATGGACCGCTCCTGGGAAGGACATGGAAGGGATATCGGTGCTCGATCTTGCACCCCGAGGTGGAATTCACGTAGGAATGATGACAGAAAGACTTGCGTATGCGGTGAAGGGGTTGTGTCACCGCCACGACTGCAGGTACCGGGAACATTGCGTTCTCCCTCGCGACGGAAGCGCGGGGCATTACTACACCAGTGTGGTTCCCGGGGAGGTGAGGTTCCCGCGAAGTCAAAAACCAGGCACAAAATGACATGCTATGTATCCCGCCTGGTCAACATCGGATACTTTTTTTTCGCGGAAACATCGATGACTTGTGGAGGGGGTTCGTACCGTAGCCCACCTTCGTTTGGATACGGAACTGCGATCGGTTGATCCCTTTCTCCATTCCACACGCAACCACACGCAAACATTGGTCTTCAATTTGATCTCCGACACCATCCCTTTTCCTGCTCCTTCAAAGACATCAAACATCACCACTCGCCTTCAGGGGGGTTTGGCGCAGAGCCCGAAGTCAACTCGGGGTCCCCCATCATGCATCATGGTTCGATACGGAGAACAACGGACAAGTAGGCACCTGCCGTCAGCGTGATGTGGCGAGGCTCACTTTTTTCAGTGGCGTACATGGAGAAGGGCAGGGTGTGTGATTGGACGCAGATGGTAAATGAGTCTGCAGGAGTCTAATCCTTTCCCATTCCCACCCCAGTGCCCGCCCTTGTCGCCCCCACGTCGCTTTCCAATCTTCTTGGTCCTCGCTCTCACTCCAGCGGGACAATCATCCCGTGAGGACCCCGTCTTTGGTAAAACGCGTCAATTGGATTACTGCCCAGCGGATACCATCACCTCCGTTGTTGGTCCCAACCTGCTACCTCTTCGCCAAGGCACATTGTCTCACTCCAGGGATAACATTTCTCGTGTGTGCGCCTTACGTGTTTCAAACATCCCAGGTCAATGCATAGTATGACCAAATCTGATCCTCGTGTCTGGTCGTGGTTGGATCCCAGCTTTCTCGCGCAACTTGTCTCAGGCTACACAACATCCACCTAATCCGCGACTCTCACGACTGGGAGGGTCCTCCAAAATATATGAAACTTTGCGGTGAACCTTCGGTCTAGTGGTTGATCTGGCTAGGTTGCATTTCAGCAACTTTTACGTCCAGTGGCAAGTGCGTGTGACGAAGCAGAATGCGTGCATAAAGCGGCCCGGGGTACGTATTAGGCTACGGTATGTACACGCAGCACGCGGCGATGCATCCAAATGCTCTAGGATCTACATTGTGGAAAAACGGAAAAAACGAACGACCAAGATGTCTCATCATATTGATGGTTCATAGTACGTAAAGGGCGCCACTTCTCACTGCGTCGATGTGTACGACTGGTTACAGTTCGCATACGAGATGCTGGAAGAGCCGCTCCGCATATAGCAGATCTTGGACGGGATACACTCGCCAGTGCAGTTCAGACCCTTTACGGAGCTTTTAGATTGGTAAGTGTTGAAGGTCTGAGATATCGGTGACTCAAGTCAGCCAAGACACGACCGACTCATCCCCGACCACGCACCTCTACCAACGACGGGTTGTACTCCATTTCTGTACAAACCAGTGCCTGTCAGCGTGCGCACAAGGTAGGAAAGAAATGTGACTTACGCTCAGTGACGAGATGCCACCACGTCGCATTGAGTGGATCGTTGGCACCCCAGGTAATGTTTTGGCCGTAGGCTTCGCGCGTGCTGTATTCGAGCACGTACGTCGGACCCACTTCGACTTGGTTATCCAACGCTGGGAACTCGTCAACGCGGCTGATCCAGCTGTATCGTCACAAGGTGAGCTGTATCCCTTGCAAGTCCAGCCAAGTGGTACGTACGTGTATGCATCCAGGATATCGAACGTCTGGCTTTGTAATTGAGTATGCATGTTCATGAGGAGAACACGGGTACGTACCGCAGAGTCGACCTCATACATGCGGAAGCCCGAGTTGAGGTTCGTCAAGGGCGTAAGGGACGGCATGATCTAGCTTTGTCGTCAGACGAGATACGTAATTTGACGCTGGTCGACGTACCCATTGCACCGCCAGCGCGTTTTCAGCACTTATATTGGTCGCATTATTGGCGTAGAAGATCTTGGGGAGGTATGTCTCTGGTAAGTAGGAGGGTGTCCATCGGAGAAACACGTACAGCGAGCTGGTCCTCGTGAGTGTGTCCGTAAAAGACGTCTGTCATCCAGCCATCGGTTATGACGCAACTTAAACACATACCCTTACTCACTTGCGATGACATGTGGGGAGTAACGATCGACGCTTGATTCCGTTTAGCATGCTCGTTGTGTATTGGAAGAAACGTTCGAAACTTACATCTGGTAGACTGATATCATTGTCAGTCTGCAACGACGCGAGAGACAAAACGTAAAGGTGCTCACATAGGTTCGTAGGGTTGAACTGAGCTTGAGAGGCATCAAATCCGCTCAATACGTGACCGACGATCCAGACTAGTGGATCGTCGTTCGAATGACAGCCAATGACGATAATGCAGAACGCTCACCTCGATCACCCGCATCTTCGGCGTCCTGAAGCTCGTCAGTGAGGAAACGGAGTATGCCGAACGGGTCAGGCTGAGTGGCGTTGATATAGCTAAAGTAATTCAGTCTGGTGGATCACCCATCGGTCGGTAAAATCGCTTCACGGCATCCCAAAGACGTGACGCACGTGTACCCTGATCGTGACCCCCAGGTATTAACGATTCCCGAGCAAGATACGGGATAATGGCAAGGACGTACACATATCTGTGTCGAGCGAGATGATGCGCAATCCATCGGGGCGCTTGACGGTGTAGGCTGCATAGTGCGTGCGTGCATATTCGACGGAAGCTTCCGGAAGCCAACCCTCGTAGTACCACATAGTAGAGACGTGATCATACAACCTGAATCACATCATTAGTGACAGGAACCACCGGGAAAGGTGTCCACGCACCAGTTGAACTGATTTCCAAGCACAAAACCACCGAGGCCGTACTCGATCATCTGGAATTGCATCTAGGACAGACAAACGCTATGTCAAGCAGACGAGGGGACTGTGAGGAAATCATAATTACATAGGTGTCGTGGTTGCCAAGCGTTGCGTACACTGGGCCAGGACCAAGGTACTTTTTGAGGAGATCGTATACGATGACCTAGGGCCCTGCGTGAGAATGAGATCCACCTCAAAAGTTGCTGACTTTACCTCGGCGTACTCCACGTACGCTCTGCAGTTGAATCAGAACGAGACACTTATATAAGTTATCGCACCTTACCTGGAATATTGGTTGTCCGAGTCGTGTGCTGTCAGATCTCCCGTGAACAACGAAAAGTTAAACCCAGTCCCCTGTGTCTCGGTCACTTCAGGGATAGCCTGCATCGCAGCGAGCATGAGCGAAATCGGGGTGTCGCTGTCTATCGTCAGCCCAAGAGCGAGCAGACCTGTCGAGATAATCGTACCACTGGTAAGCCCCATAGCGTGACGCGGGAAGGAGAATCTGGTCTGGAGATGCCGTGTTGTACGCACTCTCGCGACAGCACAGGTACTGGCTGCAATTAGCCTCGTAGCCAGTGGCGTAACCTAAGATACAGTGCGTCTGATCGTTATATGTAGCGAAGAAGCAGGTGTGGAAACGTACGAGGGTCGATGTGGATGTCGGACACGTGCAGGACCTTCAAGCGCTCTCCGCTGGGTTGTTTTGGCGGAGGCAGCGGATTGGGTTTGGGTTTTGCAAACCAATCTGTCAAGTTGAGCGGCAGGGTTGGTGGCATCGGACACAATTTTAGCTGTGCCGCGCAGAGCAGCTAGGGTTGGAGGCAAAAGTCTAAGCGGCCGAAAGAACGACCTCGGCCGATGGACCTACCTGTCCATCGTACCCACCCATATCACCTAGCGCGACGACCTGCGAAAAGACGGAGCCGAGAGCAAGTCGACTGTATTCATCGTAGCACGTCGTCGAATAGTGGAAGTACTCGCAGACCGCCTCTGCGAGGAGGGGTCCCTGTTCTGGGGCTGCCAATACGAGCATTTTGGCAATAGATAGCGAAGCTTGGCATTGTGCGCAAGTGTTTCCAGCGAGTGCTGGGTTGGTGGCAATAGATTCGATTTGTGACAGCGCATCCTGGAGAAGCTGAGAAGGTTCCTGCTGCAATGGCAGTGGATGCGGATCGACGGTGTCGTTCTACCAAATGCATCAGTCAACATTGTGCAAGTACGATCAAAGCGGACATGTTACTGAGGTACCTTTGGGAAGTTGGCAGGATCAGTCAGATTAGCCGGAAAGATAGCGCTCTATCGCAATCAGATCAGATAAAAATGAACAGGCTGAGACAGTGGCGCGTGAAACGTGCCGTCACTGGGTCCGAAATGACAGGTTGGGGCTGCGCTGATGTGGCAGTCGGATTGTTCCAGTACGAGGGGTATACCGAAGTAGGGAATTCACCAGGGGCTGTATACGCCGAGAGTATCGCATCATTGGCGGTCACGCCCCCCATACTCGCCAACGCTAGAAACGCGAAGGTAACCGGAAAGGGAATCATGATGGCACTAATGGTTACGATGCGTGGACGGGCGTGCCAAGGGGTAGGCTTTTATATATGAGCATAAAAGGATATTTTAAAGGCTGACGAGAGGAAACGGTGTAGGAAAACCCACAGTGTCATGCGGTTGATGGAAAAGTCGACATTATGTCCATGCACGTTCGCCGTTCAGTCTGCGTCTGAACATGATCAAAAGTGATGGGCAAGGATATAACTAAAGTTGAGACCCAAGCACTGACCAACGCCTATACGAACCAGCCTGGCTCTCCTTTGTTGGTCTGACCCTAGTAATCGGAGACTCACCTTTCCTCAATCAGCGTTGCTTGTCACCTCGCATCGTGGAGGCTATTTGCGACGACACGTGTTCGTCGAGTTGTTCTGAAGATGTGAGATGCCGCACACGATGGACTCACATGGCCACTTTCACTACAGCTCGAACCGTGTTGACGCACCATGTGTGAGAATATTCCATCGGAAACAGGGCGCCGTCTTCCATTGTGTGGCGTCCCCTGAGGCTCCAAGGATACAGTAGATTCGAAGTCTCCCAGTGGGACCAAAAAGCTTAGCGTGGCGTGACAATCGTAACGTTTGATAAGACTCAGTTCACCAGCCAGCGCAAAATTTGCCAGCCTATTGAGGTGCCGGGGAAGTTGCCTGGCTTTACTTATTCGTTTAGAGGGCTTGTTGGTTGCCTGATTTGACCTCAAAAGAAGAGCGGGTCCTCCGACGGCACGGGAGTGTCGTAGGCGCTTGGCTCTCAGTTGACGTCTGAGAACCGAATTCACAACGTTAGAGTTCCCCCTTTTTGATCACACCAGTTATCGCACAAATCATACGATTCCCAATTCGGTAGCCCTGGATGATGTCACCTCTCGGAAATTGCACGTTTTGACGCACGCACTGACCAGGTGTAACATCGGGTAGATAATACCGTAGTTCCTGCTCTGTGCACCGATCACAATGGCACGAGCGATTTCAGGATAAATACCGTCAATTTTCCCCTTTACTGGCATCTTCAAAGACGGTGTGTCACGCTATCGCTTGACGCGGCGTTACCACGGGCTCTGAAAGCCGCGATTCGAGGACGGCTAACAGGGGAGACAATAAGGCTCCCGCCAGACTTCCCAGGGCACCCAATTGCTTTTGCGTGCACCAGGGGGAGCCTCGAATGCTCGGCTATCACAGGGAGCACAGAGACGTCGATACAGCGACCAAGGGGACCTGATCAAGGATAATGTTGTCCGTTCGGTAAACCATCCACGTTTCAGGGAGCTCCAAGGCCCATGCTAGTCACTCCCGCTCGGTGCGACATCGCCGCGTTGTCCTGCTGGCAATCACGTCTATCATTAGATGTTGATATGTACTTCCTTGCTTCTCATCGGCTACCTATCCACGATGCCATCCAGCGCCGTTTGGTGATCGAGTATGACATCTATATGTAATGACCCCGACAGGGTGTGAGCGAGACAGTCGTATCTGCGTGCTTGTCCGAGGACAAGCTGAGTTTTTAGTCAAGAATCGCAGGGAGATGGACTCTTTACGATAAGACGAGATGTGCGTGCAGAGGAGAACAAGTCGTGGTACTCACCGGATTGTCGGCCTTGGTTCCGGAAACACGGCGGCCTGTCGGTCGGGTTGGTGGTGATCCTGAAACTTGCCCTGATGCGTTAGTCGAACGTATCACATCGAATCCGAGGACAGAGAGATATCTCCGCATCATGAGCACATCGGGCCGGCGACAGGCCGGTACTTGGCCTGATTTGAATAGCCCGCTGGCAGCAAGACGCGCTGCGTGTCAGAGGAGCACATTGCGGTTCGACTCATCTCTACGTTATGGTTGAGGCGTATCTACGCAATTTGATTGGCTCCACGTCAGTTCCACTCAATGTCACCTCGGACTTGGAAATTTCTACTCGCTTGTCCGTCGCTACCCTCATTTTCCCTCATACGCGTCGTTTCGTCTTATCTTCTCCACCCCATTCACCCCATTTTTTCGCGTATAAAAGCCCACTAGTTTGACCCCAACCTTCTCAGCGCCACTCCTGTCCTCTTGACATCGTCGACGGGAACACAACTGCATCTCTGAAGGGCGTTTTTCCCTCTTTGCATGTACTCTAACCAGCTTGGTAGCACCCACAATCCCCACCGAGGCACCAAACACACTTGCGCAGGCTTTCTCGCCGCCCATTGATACTCTAGCATCATGGTCTATCAGTCCTACACGCCCACCTCCGGGTACAACACCCCCGACTCTGAGCTCGAATCCATCGTTCCAATTCACCCGACCGCTGTTCGTCGCCCAGAGTACATCAAAGTCAACTCGGAGAATACTGCCTACACCGACGAGCACATTACTGCCAAGTATTTCTATCGCGGTGCTGACGTGGTTGTGTCGGACGGCCAATTCAATGTTACTCCCACCGTAAAGTCGTTTGAATTTCAGACCGCCCGCAAGGTCGGGAGGACTGGGTGCGTACACGGCGTTCTGTGGTAGCCAGGCGTTTGCTTACGAGTTCCGCAGGCTTATGATGATCGGAATGGGCGGTAACAATGGTTCGACGGTCTGTGCTACCATCCTTGCGAACAAGCACCAGATCGTCTGGCACACCAAGGATGGTATTCAGCAGCCAAACTACATCGGCTCTGTGTTGCGTGCCTCCACCGTTCGCCTCGGTTCTGACCCCACGACGGCAAAGGAAATTTATGTTCCTATCTGCGACGTGCTCCCGATGGTTCATCCCAACGACCTTATCCTCGGGGGGTGGGACATCTCGAGCGCTCCAATGGACAAGGCTATGGAACGTGCGCGCGTGCTCGACTATGATCTTCAGCGTCAAGTGAAGCCCCGCATGGCTCTCCTCGGCTCTCCTCTTCCATCAATTTACTACCCCGATTTCATCGCCGCCAACCAAGAGACTCGCGCAGACAACGTTATTCCTGGTACTGACAAGCAGGCACATCTCGAGCACATCCGTGCCGACATCCGCCGCTTCAAAGCCGAGAACCAGCTTGACCGCATCATCGTATTCTGGACCGCCAACACCGAGCGTTACAGCGACATCATCCCTGGCGTGAACGACACAGCCGACAACCTACTTGCCTCTATTCGCTCTTCGCACTCCGAGGTATCTCCGTCGACCCTCTTCGCGGTCGCCGCCATCCTCGAGGGCGAGCCCTTTGTGAACGGCGCACCCCAGAACACATTCGTCCCCGGTGTCATCGAGCTCGCCGAGCGTGAGAAGTCTTTCATTGGCGGCGACGACCTCAAGTCCGGGCAGACCAAGCTCAAGTCGGTCCTCGCCGAGTTCCTCGTGAACGCTGGCATCAAGCCGCTGTCCATCGCATCCTACAACCACCTCGGCAACAACGATGGCCACAACTTGAGCGCAGAGCCGCAATTCAAGAGCAAGGAGATCAGCAAGAGTAGCGTCGTGGACGACATGGTCGATGCGAACCGCCTTCTATACAAGCCGCCCGTGCCTGGCGCCAAGGGCAAGGCAGCCAAGGGCGAGCACCCCGATCACATCGTCGTGATCAAGTACGTCCCTGCTGTCGGAGACTCCAAGCGGGCCATCGACGAGTATTACTCCGAGATCTTCTGCGGTGGTAGGCAGACCATCAACATCTTCAACGAGTGCGAGGTACGTGTCCACATGCGGCACCCTCTTTCCGTTTTTCTCATGCGTTTGGCTAGGACTCGCTGCTGGCGACGCCTCTCATTTTGGACTTGTCCATCCTCGCCGAGCTGCTCACCCGCGTGCAGTACCGCGAGGTCTCGGCTGGCCAGACCGACTTTGCGCCGCTTTACCCCGTGCTGTCCCTCTTGTCCTACATGTGCAAGGCGCCTTTGGTCAAGCCCGGCACGGACGTCGTCAACAGCCTCGGCAGGCAGCGCAACGCGCTCGATGCGTTCCTCAAGGCGTGCATTGGGCTGGAAGGCAACAACGACCTCCTGCTCGAGACGCGTATCTGGTAGAGGTAGAGGTCTCGTAGTACTTACTATTTCCATTGATCCGTTTCTCCATTTCCGTTTCCGCTTCTATCCCCATTCAGCTTTCTTGTGAACGTGATATAGCGAGAGTTCTCAACAACTACGCTAGACATTATCATCTCATCGTCGGATTTCGTGGTACATTCAACTGCACGGATGTTTCGATGGACTTCAATTGTCTTGTCCTTTTGTCTTAGTTGATTCTTGTGCGAACGTAGAGGGACGTAGATTGTCTCTATACCCGTTGTAGAAATGAATGTTGAGCGGTGGTTTGGTTACGTATTAGACGTATCGAGATGTGGATGCACGGGTTTAACGCCGTTCGACGCCACCATGTCTGTCACGGATGTCAACTTCGAAACATGAAGTTTTAGTGTCAAATCTATATATACATATGACATAGGTAGGCACCATCATTTGTCTATCCGAGACTCCGAGTGATCGGTTAGTGAAACGTGTCTCAAGTGTTCTCGGCCAGGGGGTTAACCCCTCGATTACCGGTCATCGGTCCTCATTGCCGGTGTCCCCAAACCAGATGTTGATCGGGTCGTTCTGTATTTGCTGGTTTCATCAGGGATGGGATAGGCTCAACTTGTGTCGACGCCACTCACCTACATGTATCTGTGCTTGATCACTAGGCCCACTGGGAGAGCGTAGCTCTAGGACCTACTTTGCATCAATCACTGTCATCATTCTGTGTGACGACGGGCTTTCGCTTCGAAGGGATATGATACCGCTCCTCTGCGTGCCGGACCCAAGTCATCATTGTTCAATCAAAAGGATAGAGGCAGGGCGGTAGACCCTCTCGAA
This sequence comes from Sutorius eximius, assembly GCA_038089815.1. NCBI lineage: Eukaryota > Fungi > Basidiomycota > Agaricomycetes > Boletales > Boletaceae > Sutorius > Sutorius eximius. The sequence goes on along the minus strand of JBBPLN010000215.1, from coordinate 5,563 downwards.
GAGATAATGACGGGTCAAGAGCATCAAAGTCGTGCACTGCATCTGATAGAATAAATGTATACTGACCTTTGTCTCGCACCCTTCTGATCGTTATTATACCTAACTTAAACCCCCATTGCAGGCGGGAATTAATTAAGTTGAGTGTGTGCATGCGTGGGAGCGGAGAATAGTAAATGGACCATGGGCGCTTGTAGTAGAGTCGCTGTTCAACGTTCATCGATCATCCGCAACAATTCGTCCCACAAGACTACCTACCTTTAGCACACTGTCTTGTTGTTAGTCCCGGACCGCTGGCGAGAGTGTCATTGAATGGCTGGCCTTGCGTATGTCACCTCGCCATATCGCGACATACTCATCTGATATCGGAACTTATTTCGTTGAAACCAACTATTATCGACAGCGAAGTTCCACCACCACCAGACCTCACACCCCATATCGTCAGAGTTAAAGAGCAATATTCGGCTGGAGGAAGTTTTGGTGACGTCCATCGATGTCTTTACACTGGTGAATCGACACCAAAGGAGGTGCGAGCTCGTGGTATAGTTCGTATTAGTTATCTTCTATTCACCTTATCCTCAGGTTGCAGTGAAGGCTCTCCGATTCAATTTCACGATGGAAGGAGATGTGAACAATAAATCTGTCAAGGTAGCTATTCAGTCCATGACCGAAAACATGACGCGAATGATCCCCAGATGCTCCGTCGAGAACTCGGGATTTGGAGAAGGTTAAACCATGTCAACATTGTTCCATTCCTGGGAATCGCATATGGATTCGGGATGGATGGAACTATGTCGTTGGTATCTTTGTGGATGCCCAACGAATCTCTTCACAATTTCCTAATGAAGCATGACGATAAACTAGGTGTGGAACACCGACTCCAGTTTGTGGGTCTCCCGTCGTCTGCTTGCTCGTTCTCTGACTTGGCATAGTTACTAGATATTGCCAATGGGCTGTGCTACTGTGAGTCATTTGGTTGTAATATTTCCATGTAATAACGTTCCGCAGTACATTCTTTTCCGATTGTTCATGGCGACCTGAATTGTGTACGTCCAAGAATGATGGGCATTGTCCCTGTCTAAATAATACAGGCAGTATAACGTGCTCCTCGATGCCAACTACACTGCGCGACTAGCTGATTTCGGCTATGCTTCCTTGATGGGAAACATTCCCGAAGCATTGGCTTATCTCCAAAGGTCCACTGCACGACCAGGGGCCTTACGATGGATCGCACCAGAGCAAATCGATCCGGAAGCATCTGGCACTCGGTCAACAAAGAGTGATGTATATTCCTTTGGATGTGTTGCTCTCCAGGGAGGTCTGTGACGAACCAGAGTTGCATCCATACTGACAGTCTCGTAGGTTTTGTCTGGAAAGCAACCATGGTCGGAAGTCCGGGGAGAGGCAGCTGTAATTTTATGCTTGGCCAGGGGCCGCAAGCCGGGCCGACCAGAATCACGAGAGATAGATGACTCTCACTGGAATCTACTTCAACATTGCTGGTCACCGGCTGAGCAGCGACCCGCTGTGGAGGCAATAATATCCACCATCCAACGATTCTTGAGATATTACCCACGTCCCCAGCTTCTTTGTGATTTGCTGATGCCACAGTTAAGTGGCGCTGAACCTCTTGTAGATGGCTCATCGCCGTCTGTTGTGCATGAGCACGGGCATGAGGACGATGATGCATCGGCTCATCAGCAAGAAGCCAAACGATGTGATGAAGAGGGAGTCATTCGAGGACAGACTAGAGAAGAGGAAATCCTTTCAAGGCATGTACAAGAGGCAGTGGATGTGGCACGCGCAGCTCGACGTCGTGTGCATCCTTCACTCTTTTATGCGCCTCCACCATCCAATCATGGCCACAGGCCTGCTGAATTTTCAAGAAACGGAGAGCTTGTCTACGAAGGTGACGTTCTTCCGCCACCCATGCCATCAGAAACTCCGTCAAGGTGAGTTTTCTGTCCTCACATCTGGCTCTATTCCAACACCACAATAGACTTGAAACGTCATCTGTGAAACCGTACGTAGACTGGCTTTGTCAGGAGTTAAAGTTACTCACCCATCTTTCATTCCAGTCCTCTATATCCGGTACCAATCACAACCACATCGCCTGCACCGCTGGACGGATACATACAATATCCACAGCTCATGTCCCAGCACCAACTCTCCCAGGGTTACGTCCCTTCTCTAAATTCTATGTTCAACCATCCGTCTACCCACTTCTATCCATCTGATGAGCCTTCTCGTCGTTCTGCGCCCATTCCAGTTCCCTATCCTGCACCGCCTGGTGTTCAATCTACTGTTCCCTTTTCAACCCTTTCTCGGACGCGGGGTCCACCACCCACAAGCCGAGAGCGTGCAAGCGAAGACCATGTCCCTGGACTCAAGACGGTGTCCCTCGCACGCGACTGCCTCCCACGTTTCCTCTCAATTGCTGCCGTCAATACCTCGCGAAACCGTGAGACTTGTGGGTTGTTGCTGGGAAAGGAGAGGGACAGAGGATATGTTGTAACAACGTTGGTGATTCCAATACAAACGTCGACGAGTGATACGTGTACAATGGGTGAGGAGGAATTGGTGACGCAATTTGCGGAGGAGCGGTCATTGATCATGCTTGGATGGGTGAGCCGCAGTTTATCAGAGACAATTGTGGCCACGCTCAAGATCTGCCTTTGGTTATTAGATCCACACACACCCATCGCACTCGTGTACGTACCTAAACAGGTCATCTGCAGCGCCTGTGTCTCATCGGACTATCGTCGCGTGTCCTATGTTTGTGTGTACATACACAGGTTTCATGACCTCAGCCGACTTGCACATCCACGCACATTATCAACATATGCTTCCCGAATCCTTTGCGGTTGTCTGTGCACCCAAATCCTCTCCCAAGTATGTCGCTATACATGATTTCGTGTATCTCTTGAACATCCAAATGCATGTTATTCCTGCAGCTTCGGGATATTTCGTCTAACGGACCCACCTGGCCTACAAGCGATTCTGAGCTGTCTTGGCAAGGATATGTTCCATCCGCATCCTAACCTTCCTATTTATACTGTACGTCTCCGTTGTCTCGCCACTTCGTACTCTTATGCAACACTCGCATGCTTTATCTGTCTCCGACACGGTTCTTAACTTGTGGATTGGACAACGTCGGACTGGTGAACGGGTCGTGAAGGATGCGGACAAGGGGCATGTAAAGTTGAAGGATATGCCACTCGAGATTGTGGATTTACGGTGACTCCTACATCAGTCCTTTCCTTCCCTTCTCCACATCTTCCTGGCATGACTTTTCTACCACCTCCCACCCTCTTCTGTTCCGTTTCCCTTCTCTCATGTTATTTGTACTGCAGGCGTTTTTCACATGTATCTCTTCAACCCAATGCGAGTCATTGTCGGGATAGTATATTCAAATTTATCTCTGTAGCCGTGTGTTGCGACGCCGAAAGATACAATACCCTGATACCAGCTGACTACTGTCAAGTGAGAACTTGTAATTCACGGGAGGCTGGATTTTCTACTTTCCTGGCTCACAAAGTAACCCGTAGCACACACTTCGTGTTTAGCCTGCTGGGTTGGCTAAACTTCAAGTCAAGTATGGTTATTCGAGGATTTTTACAAGCTGTGCTGTAAATGCGTCCAGATAAGTACCCACTGGCGAACAGCAGCCACTGTCACCTGTACGAAATCTCGAAAGTTATTAACACAACAATGTCCATGTCTACTCTTCATTAGCAGCCTTTCCGGTTTCACGGACTTTAGATCAACTGACGAGCTTGGTCCCAGTCAACTCCGAGTGCTAAAACTTCAAGGATCGCGATCATGACCAGATATAGAACCAAACCCACGAGGCAATATTCATTGTTGCGTGGCCGTGGGTTACTCGCTTGGGGAATGCCTCATGTTCACCTTGAGGCCGAATGCAGATTAATCCCTGGTTTCGACGTGATAATTCCTTTGTCCGAACGCCTACCCACAGTGTTTCAATTTCTGGCACATTCTTATCGTGAGGACGGGGGTCGACCCACGAAGTAACCGTAGCAGAGTGTGTTCTGTATACATCTCTCGGTCAATTCTGTCTCTGTCACGAAACCATTGTACCTACAAGACGCTCGACCAGCTGTGCCCATGGACAAAGAAAAGTCGGATCGTGAGTTCATCCCATGTGGAATCAGACCTGGGTTGACGTCTCGACGTTCAACAACAGTTTCATTCGTGTCGGGCACGAACAAAGGCCCAGGAAAGGGAGCGCATCAAAGAGTTAGTAACGTTGACTGTCGCCCGCACCAAACAACAAATGCCCAACTGAAGTCTTCTCGACAGAACCGCGCTGTAACAATGAAGTCAAAGCTAAACCGCCCGAGCTCTGTACCCCCACCGTCGCCCATGGCAGCAAAGCGCCATTTTTATCTGAACCCAATGCAACTTTTTCAAGGCTCCGCGCCTCAAATAAACACAGACAAACAGGAACCTCAGGCTTTGCCAACCAACGAAGGGAACCCTCGGTCAAACGATGAGGCCCCCGTAGAAGTGAACGCGGAAGACCTTGGAGCAGATGATATCGTGATAGCGTACGTGACAGAAATCCGGACTGTAGATCGTCTAACACGATATCTTCAAGTGTCATGGGTCCAACTGGCTCTGGCAAGAGTACGGTGAGACAGGCAGCAGGTAGTGGAGCTTTAGCTCATATCCCGTCAGTTTATCAGCCGCGCAAGTGGAGATAGGGAGGGACTAGACTATAAATTGAAATCGCATACATGTGAGGTCCGGGGCATCAGATTCTGGCACCAAGAGACTGGACGATGCGTGGTCTTGGTGGATACGCCGGGATTTGACGACACCTATAAATCTGACCTTGACATTTTGAAGATGATTTCTGACTGGCTCAGGTCAAGGTAATGCACGATATTTATTCACATGAACTTGCCTACACTCATCCTCGCAGCTATAGCAAACATAAGCTTCTCTCAGGAATTCTGTATCTCCGTCGGATTACAGATAACCGCATGGCAACTACCTCGCTGAAGAATCTCCGAGTATTCAGAAAGTTGTGCGGAACGGATGCTCTATCGAAGATATACTTGACTACCACAATGTGGGATGAAGTTGACCCCAGTGTCGGGGAGAAGAGATTGAATGAGCTCAAGACAGAGTACTGGGGAACGATGATTGCTCATGGAGCCCAGATAGCTCGTTATCGTAGTGATGACGATTCATCAAAGGAACTTGTTCGGCAGATTCTCGTCCAGGAAAACGAAGCTCAGCGCCACAAGGTGCGCCACGGAGGGGGATGGCGGTTTAACCACCCCTGAATCGAATCGAATTCTCCGTCTCTGACAAATGATTCCCAGAGCGACGCAGAGCGACATTCTCCGAATAAAATAGACAAAGTTTATGGACCTCCCCGGGTAGTCGAAGAGCCTCGGGTGGTGGTGAGCAAGGAGGGCGTTAAACCAGACGACGTCGTGATAGCGTGCGTGGTATCATTATCGACTGTGAATCGTCCGAGCTGACATCCCCAAGCGTTATGGGTTCAACTGGCTCTGGTAAGCGTACGGTGAGA
>JBBPLN010000214.1:0-32480 GCA_038089815.1 Sutorius eximius | reverse complement strand
TGTGGTTAGGGATTCAGCACGAGTAAGACGAGCCCAGTAACACAGACGTGGCTGTAGAGACGGGTGTCGCCTGTCACGGTCGTTCCGCAGTCGCACAGACCGACGTACGGCGGTGAACGCCATACTCCTCGTCAACCGACGGGATGGCTCTTGCGTCGCGCTCGATTCCATGAGGGTTAAATTCGACCGTGGTCGCACGCAGCTCTTCACCAGGCCTTGCCCGTCTGATCGAACCGCATTTGGAAGGTCCTGTAGTCGTCTCACGTGGGAAATCCGACGACAGAGCGCCCGCCGTCGTAGACTCGTAATAAAGGCGCGCTTTACTCTCATTGAATGGACTAAAATTACAGACTTTACGTCCTGGCAGCAAGGCAGATTACTGCTTTGATTGGTTCAAATACCATGCGGATGCCGTTCACGCTGATGGAGCAATCAGCCATCGAGCGGACCATCATCAATCCCACATCGAGTCTCGACGACCTAGACCATGTGACACTTGACAGGTGTTGGACGTGTGGTGCCCCTGGACGTTCAGGCCCAGGACCAAGTCTCATTTCCCAAAAAAACTCCGAAGGCGATGCCTGGACTGAGCGTGATCGAGCTTGATCCCGCCCCAGCTCAAACCGTCTCGGGGTGTACTGCGCGCGACAAAGCGTAGGATACGTACCACAGTCCCCGCCGGGTGGGTCGCCATCACGGTGGCCGTCGCTTATTCTCTCGAAAGCTTTTGATTCATCCGAACTGGATGTTGGGCGTGAGAGGTCTTCCAATGAGATGAACGATTCAAAACAAGTACCTACTTATATCAACGGAACGCCCTCTGCCAGTCGAAATTTCCGTTATTTTCGCCGACTCTTACAAACTTTCCTTTCTGAGATGCCTTCGTGAGGTGACACGCATGGAGCTCCGAAACCTTGCCGAGATATCTGTGGAACCACAGCCCAGTTCGTTTCGTGACAGGAAACACGTGACATTTTTTCTAGATCGACTTACTTACATCATCCACACGTACGATCGCTTATGAACTTTGCGACTTGACTCGGAAAACCTGATAAGCATCGATCCCCCTGGCACTTGCCAACTTCTTGCTCAAGGGTTGTTTCAACGTACGCCTTTCCTTGTGGCGGCCGTGTGGTTATTGTGTTCAGCGATGCATAATCAAACCCATCGGGCTCATGTCGTACGTTTTTGAACCCGACGTCGTCCAACCTAGCTCCGTCTGGATGGGCTTGATAAGTTCCGCGATGGCAACTTCGATCTTGTTATCATCACTCAAGTGTCATGGACACGAGCACCGCAGAATGCCAGATCCTCGCAGCTGATCCTCGCTGGTGGTCGTGACACGACGCACACCTGTCGCGTACCCCTGGCGATCCACTTGAATACCGGGGTGCTAGTTTCCAAGGAACAACAGGTTCTTGAATTGAGGCGGTGGGCGGCAGCCCACTGATCATGGAGTGATTACGCCAACCCATCAGTCATGCGTTATGTTATGTATTTCCGACTTTCCAGGCCAATCGGAAGGGAAGGTGGAGGTAGTGGGATACGATCAAATGAACGATTTGCGCCCGGATAAAGCTTTGCTATTCCCTGTGGCACACTCAGGCGTGGCCTTTGAAGGTTTCAAACACCTTGTGTTCGTGTTTCGTTGCGAGGTGCACTGGAATAAATTTAAAAAAAGGTTTGCTGCCAGAACGGCTTGATGTAATTGTACGGTATGGGTTGAAGCAGTGTTTTCGACGTCAAAAACATTGAAACGCAAGGTCGGTTGGCACTGTATTCCCGGATGACGGATACGCAGTTTTGATCGGCTACCGGACGTACACCGCCACGGACACCGGAAATCACCGCCACGCTGGTGGACTGAGTGAGTGCGAGGGTCACTTGGGCAGGATGCAAGGTCTCCAAGATCCGAGCGCTTGCGCATTGAGCGGGCTGTTCGACAGCCTGACGAGAGGGTGATCTGACGTGAGGTCCGTTTCAAGGATAGGCGGGAAGGGGACCGGAAGCGAGCCTGAGGCGATCTTGGAAAGAGGCCGTAGATACGCGAAGGCCAACGAGGGTAATATTCGATGATTCGAGACAAGGGGAATGCGGTCCCGAGAGAAATGGGTAGAATAACGTGCGAATGGTGAGCCGGACTCTGACGGCTGAGGAGAACAGAAGCATAGGCTTTTTGATGGAGGTGGCCGAAGCTGTGAGGGTACATATCCCGTTGGGAACGTTTGGCGGAGGGGTCTCGGCAATGGTTTAGTAAAATGAACTTGTCGGGAACTTATCCACGTCAAAAAATAATAGAATCTGGCCCAAAGTCGGTCTGAAACGTCATGAGAGAAGTCCGGAAATGGCGATCCCGACCCGACAGAGGGGGTTCTATTTGAAATAAGAAGCCATGGCGAGAAAACGTTATTCGGATCTGCAGATTTCAAGCCCAGTTAACTGCCAAGAAAAGAAGGTGTGATTCGGTCACGGGGGTCACGGAGGGAATTGTATTTTTTTTTGGACATGATCTTGGATCTGTCATTAAGAGTGTCCAACTCGTGCCACCGTCGGAGCGCGACAACAACGATCACGGGGGGCTCTGTACGAACCGCTGCTCCACCGCTCCTATGCCAACTGGGCGCGCACAGTCAGCTAGCATGCGACGACGGGACCCCTCGAGTCCCGACTGTGGTGTGGGGCGCGGACACCGAGATTCTTGACCCGCGTGGTTTGTCACGTACGTATATTCTTTCCCCAACTTGACCGTAAATAAACGTCGACAGACCTCCCTCGAATCGAACCGATCATTCAATCTCGTCAACAAGCTTCGTCATCTCCTTCTTCCTCTTTCATTCCGTAGCCGTGATCCATTACTTTCCAAGTCGGCTCTCGCATCCCGCCAAGATCCCTTCCTTCCTCAGATCTCCACATGCAAACACAAGTTCTCGTACAACCCCCTCCCCTCCTCGCCCTCGCCCACCAAACCTTTTCTCCTTCCTTCCCTCGTGCCCTCCACCACCACCACCACCACCACCTCCTTCTCTCCGGTCACTCTCACCTCCTTCGCTCCACGCCTTCCCCTACCCTGGATAAACAACAGCCATTCTCCGAGGCTCAATCGGGCCCGAGCGACTCTCCTGCCCTGCATCTTCTCCTTGATAATGTTCCTCGTTCCGGTCCCCGCGATCATGCATCATTACACCCTCTACAGCAATTTCCCTTTTCAGTCTCAAATCCATCCCAGCCAACACCGGATTTTCCGCCTTCCCATCCCCGCACACTTTCGCCCATAGTTCCTAGCTCGCGTCCTGGCGCGGAAACGGGACCTTCGGCTCGCATCTCTCCTTCTCCATCACCACCGCATGTTCCTCCTACTTCATTAGTTCAACCCCCTTATAGTGCACCACATCATCCCAATCAGTTTGCATCATCGGCAAATTCCCTAACTCCCAATATGGATCGTTACTCAATTGCGAACCTTGCAGACCGCTATTTACGGGGCACCGATAAATACTCCCATAATCAGCATCCCCTCCTAGACCAACGCCGCATGTCCGAACCGGCCATGCGTGGTAGCGCACCAAGCGGTTACCCACCTAATACACCCGATCTCTTTAACGCCCGATATCCCCAGCTTCAACACCAATACTCGTACGCGTCTTCGCGATCGTACGCTGCCCACTCCACCTCTCCCCTCCATCGCCCTGCAGAGTCTCGGCCTGTTTGTGCCCCGTCGTGGAGAGAAGACCACCAACTTCCGTTACATCCCTACGATTCTGTCGAGTTAGAGGAACGGCTGTCTCCCTTCAACCCTACGTTTTCTGGTGGAGAGAGCCCACCTCCTATGGGTATGTCAACGGCGATGTTTGGGTCTCCCCATGAGGACTATGGCCCATCCCCTCCAGGCACGGGCACATCCACTTCATCCAACGCTCCCGCCACATACCAACAAGCCCACATAACTGGTGGATCAAGTTCTCCCTCGAATAGGAACAGTAGCAAGCAATATTCCTTTGTTTCTTTACAAGGAAATGCCGTGAAGAAACGACCGCGACGGCGTTACGACGAGATCGAACGCCTGTACCAGTGCTCTTGGCCGGACTGTACCAAGGCATACGGCACCCTAAACCACCTTAACGCGCATATCACGATGCAAAAGCATGGCTCGAAGCGCAGTCCCAATGGTAAGCTCCTTTTCTACCCTCCCTAGGCCATCCTGGAACCTGTCTCTATACCATACTGACAAACGGGTACCTCTAGAATTCAAGGAACTTCGCAAACAATGGCGTAAAGCGAAAAAGGAAGAGGCGGAAGCGAGGGCGCTCGAGGAGGCACGACATGAATCCCATCAACAACAACACCCCCCACAACATTTTGCCTCTCGTCACGCCATGCCGGATGCGGAGTATCAAGCCCACAGTGCCCGTTCCTCCTTCGACTACGCCCACCACACCGAACGCCCAGTACAGCCTATTGGACCCTTAGACGATTTTCACGACGACATTGCCCTTCAGCAAGGTGTCCACCCTCACAGATCGCAACGATACGCACCGTTTGCTTCACCACATCCCCAACACAGCGGGATACATTATACGCATCTCCATCCACAGGGTGCTAATACATCCAACGTCCCCATGGATCGCCTACCTACGAATAGTACGCTCTTGGCGCCACTACCGGATTATGGACCATCTTCGATGAATAGTTCTCCTGGTTTCAGCCCATACGACTCCTACGATCTATATCGTAACGACAGCCGTTCAAGGCCAAGTCACGGAAGCCCCGGGAGCCACGGAGACAGAGGGCGAACACGCCCCGGCCACGTCAGCCTGAGTACTGGTCATCATCACGATCGTCCATAGCATTGACATTGTTAATGACATGACCAACTTCCATTTCTTCCCTCCCTTTCGTTCTTCCCCGCGTTATCCACTGCAGTTTACACACCACCATGACCATCTACGAGAAAGAACGTCGTTCTGTTCTGAGTGGTCGGGATTCATCTTCGTGAACATAGCCTGGGCCAAACTCGACCTCATAACGACTGCATTCACCTCTACGCTACGAGCACCATAGGTAGCTTTGTCTTTTTTACGTGGACATATTTTATTGCCTTTATGTCCACCCCAGATTTTAACGTCGGGTCACTTCGCTACCGATCGCGACCTTGCAAGGCAGAGTTTCTTCCACATAATTTACAAGGGTATGGATGAGGATGCGTTTTGGATGTGACTTGGGATCACCCCACGACTTTTTGGAAAAAATTTCCGTGGTCTGTTCGTGGGCGCAGCCGGATTCGACCGCTGGACCTGCTCAACATGACCAGTCAGTACGTGATATCCATTAACACGACGCCTTCCTTCTTGCAGAGTTAATGTCCGCTGCTACGTAGCTAGGCCCTGGCACAGCAAATTGCAAGTACACCATGTGCCCAGAGCGGCCACTACAGTCTTATCGCGACCGGAGTGTGTCCACGGTCAACTAACGAAATCGCACATGCTTCCGTCGGTAATAGTGCAATGTGAGTATTGAATATCCAAGATACACACGAACATTGATCGGGGATACTTTATTTGTAGGGTGGTGCAATAGGTCTGCTTCCATGCGGCCTGGATCAATAGTTGAACATAGGCGTTGCACTGCCAGGGGATGGCCTAGCTGGTCAGCATCAGCTCGTTCCATGCGAAGAATCAAGGACGTATGCCCTGTGAGAAGATGGTACTTACCGCATGTTGCTCTGTCCCAAGCGCTCAAACATTACCGTGAGTCCATGACCATTCGCCCCGACCCGAGTAATGTTGGCTGTGTATCCGACGAGCGCGCGACGAAATACATAGAGATGCTTGATCCAGTCGGGAAATACATGTGGCTCTGACCGCGCCGCCCACTCTCACGAGGTCCTTCCACTGCCGTGCGCTCAGAAGACCGCCTAGTACTTCAACTGTACGTGATGGATGCAAGAATTCTGTAACTCGCCAGTTGATATACCTCCGAGGACTGCCACCTACGTATCGGATTTCAGAGGCAGATATTGCATTCCGTGCTCCTGCTCAGCAACAAAGCCAGCACGATTTCATCGATAGTGGAGTTCCCGAGGATTCGTATCTCCCCCTAAGCGTCGAGTTCCCTCGTGTTTATGCCATATGCGTACACCTTCTGGGCTGCGAAAGACAAACAAATTTACGAAGCGTGATCATGTGCTCCCTCTAGCCGGGTGACACCGTGGCAAGTAAGTAGTATACACGGGAGCGGGAGCCTCGTATTACCGATAAGAATACTGACTAATTTCTGGTTCTTTTGCGAATGGTGAACCAGCTGGCCGAATGTATATTCTACAATTTTTACGGCACTTGATCACATATTTCTCAACACCCAAACACACAGTCTGGTATTTGTCTGGTGCGGTACACGCCCGTCGGGTGTGTGACTGGAACACATTACGCCTCGCATGATTCCGTAGCGACGTGCTGCCGAGCAGTGCTTTGTGGCGTTTCGACTCTTTCGAGGAGAGCATCGAAGCGCGCGTCACCGTTGACAATAAGAATAAGTAGCGAGCAGCTTCTCGGCTTCCTATGTCGGGATCTGTTTATCGTGGGAACGACACACGATTTACTGGGTAGAATGAAGGACTCCGTTTTGTGTGCCACACCATGCGGTCCCACGCCCCTGACGTGGATCGCCTCTGCACCAGAGACCCTTGCACGGCTGCGGACCTGCCGAGGAAACATACCACGAGGAAATAAGTTTGAACTCACTTTTCCGGGTGATTTTTTAAGAGATTTGCGCCATGTGCACTTGAGAAGCCAATGGGGGATTCCAAACACATTCACCCAAACCCTATGAACTTGGCTGTGGCGGAAAGAATATAATCTTATCTTCCGGCATCACGTGGATCTGTTACTGCTATCGAGAGCCAATAAAATGCACGAAGCAGCGGCAGCCTATTTTCGAATACGGTTCAAGTATGGTGGCATCAATATGCCTCGTTTCGTGATTTTCCACGGGTGTACCTGTCGCCCGTTCTTCGAGCTTCAAACATAAAATTTGTGGAGCGAATAACGTGTTCCGTGCTGCTCGAATTCGAATGCATTGGCTCGAGAAAGGCCTTCTTTTTGTGGAGGCGAGTCAGGCGACGGTTATTCGTGAAACAGATTGTCGACACACATGGCTGTACGGCGACCCGGACGATCAGAACAGCCAAATGAAATTCAGAGCGGGAAGCGACCCGGGGCAATCCGGCAAGTGGCGCGCGACTTATCAATAGACGCCTGGAGTCATCGCTTATGCGGCCATGCAGCGCCCGGGTGGTACGAGGCGCCTGGCGGTAGTGGGACGTTTACGTCAAGCAATTTAATAATTAGCGGTCGTTATCGTCAGGGAAGTGAAATGCGTACGTGAAGAAAGGTGCGTACGTGGAGAAAGATAGTTTAGCCCGCGCGTTAGACTCTGGGGCATCGAAACACATGCCGCTTACCGAACTACGCTCAATTGGCGGCGTGACAGCAACGAACCAAGATTTTTAGACAGGCCGAGATGTTTGTGGTGCGTACGAGCCTGTGAACACCACAGCGCAACGTTAAAACTTCACGTCAACGAAGAAAAAAACTTCCAAGTTGATTCCGGTCCAGCAAGGAACATGTGCAACGATTGCGTACGCTTCCATTCATGTGGCTATGCTGATAATGTCCCAAATCCGATAGGGTTCGCAGTAGTACCTTGCGCACGGACTGCGCATTCGTCTCGCTCCCTACCATCGTCTGTAGACCATGTTCAAGCTTGAAGATATTCCCGTAGAGGTGTTGCTGGACAACTTGCTGCCGTCCCTCCCTGTTGCGGATCTTCTCCGTCTTGGTTGCACTAATCGCTTTTTCGCCTCCGTCTGCAATGATGACACATTTTGGAAGAGAAAGCTTCAACAGGATTTCAACTTTTCAGGAGAAGGCACTGCTCGCTCCACTGGCTGGAAATTCATCTATCAAGGCTTGACCCGTCCGCGTACCTACCTGTGGGGGTAAGGTTGCCCTGATTACTGTCGTCCACGTCCAGATCTGTTAACCCCGTCATCTCCAAACCAGGGAATCATCCAACGGAAGGCTGGGAGGGATACCATTGCAACCGCCCAATACCCGGGATGTACCCTTTCCAGTCGAACTTCGGTTCGGTAGCGGTGTTCGCATCGTGCACATAGCCGCAGCTGGAATGTGCGTCGACTTGTGTTTCTCGAAAGAAAATATTTTTAGATTGCTTTTCAGGTGCTTCTTTGCTCTCGATTCAAGGGGAAATATGTATGCATGGGGTAGGATATCCATTTCCAGCTCCGAATCCCCATTCTGCTAATCATGTTTCTTAACTTCAAGGCACGTTGAATGGCCTCGACCATGCCCTCCAGGCGGACGGTTTTTCCGCGCCAGGCAAACCCGCATACACCCCAATGAAACTTAATTTGCCTGCTTCAATGCGTGCTATTAGGCAAGCAGCCGAGTGTCCATAACTTGATTCTTCTCACACGCCCGCTGACAGCTGCGGAAGGCTACACGCTACCAGCATTGACAACAAGTCAAATGTTTGGAATTTCCTGAGCTTTGGTCGTCCATTCCGATTGGTGACACCCCTCTTGGATGGCACCACCGCAGACTCGACCCCACTACAGGTAGAGTCTGGGTGGAGCTTTTCTTCCGTTCTCACCAAGGGTGGTGATGTTTTTGTTTGGTGGCCGCTGCACGGAGACATGAAGCGACTTATCGACGCTCGCAATGAATCCATGGACCAGAAAGGGTTACATGCCCGTCCGACGGAGGCTAGCATGATCCCATGTGCCCACTGGGAGCTGCGTCAAGATCCTTACAAACTTCCCGAACTCCCTCGGTTGCCTAAGCTGGATGAAGCCATCGTTGAAGACGCGGGTGTCTACCTCGTGAAGATCGCTGCCCTGGAAAGCCACCTTATTGGCCTGACGAACCATGGCCACGTCGTCAAGATATTGGTTCAAACAGCCGATACGGCCAGACTGGAAGGGTGGGCATATGTATGTCGGTCTCAGACCTGAAATATTTTTTATACTGATTGACGTTCCTAAGCTACCTCAATTTTCGGAGTCGGAAAAAATCAAGCAACACCTCGCCTCCGCTTCTTCGGACTTCTTGTCATTGGGCGACATACGCATTACCCATGTGAGTTGAGGGAAAATACATCGTCGTGACGCGTTGGACTGATACGTTGTAGATTAGCGCACAATATGAAACATTCGTAGCTTACTCCACTGGATCCTCTTCTGTTGTACTCATGGGTTCACATGAAACTAGCCCGAATACTGAACCCCGTGTCATCCCGGCTCTGCAGAATAGAAATGTCATATCTGTCGTTCTTGGTGACTATCATTTTGGCGCCTTGACGTCCACGGGAAAGCTCCTGACCTGGGGAGAATACTCCTGTGGAGCTCTTGGCCTAGGCGATCCCACGACGATCGAACCTGGTCAGCCCGGAGGTTACCGGACAGAGAGGCAACGACAACACGCCTTGCAATGGAGGGGCCCACATCCCCCGGCTGTGACGGAGCCAACCGAAGTTAGGTTTGACCACAGGGGAAAGCAACCCAAAAAGAGATTCTGCTTTGCTGCAACCTCTGCAGGATGGCATATGGGGGCGTTGGTCATTGATTTGGAGGTATGGGTATCTTCTATGTGCTATCGACGTTGTCTTGATGGGGGAAAAAACGCAACGTTGTGTATCAAGCCAGGTGACCCGAACGATGAGGAAGATGGTGCTCCAACGCCCCGAAGTTTCCCTTCCGGCGCTGGACCTTCTACACCCGCTAATCCCCCCGATTCGTGGGGTATTCCCACGTCGTCGGTATTTCGTGTTGGTTTCGCTGGTAGGGGAGCCACGCGCGGATGGCCCCGCGGGTATAGAGGTCAATGAAGGGGGTTGTTTTTTGGGCCAGTATAAGAATAGTGTTCACCTTCATCACGATTCCTGGTGGGGGCCACTGAAGGAGGCGGGTATACTCTTTTCGCATCAGTGTTAGTCATAGTGACCAAGGACCTGGGAAGATCCAGGCTGTATGCTTTAACGCCGCATGTTTCCTAGCAGAATTTCACGGAATATTTTGGAAAGTCCTTCCTTCCGCTCCCGAGTCTGCTTAGCGAGGAAAGCATTGTGCCAACGGCATTCCGCGTCCAGGATACGGCGATAAGCATAGCATGGTGATCATAGTTCATCCCTATATTCTCAGAGGCCTCTGAACCACATATATACGCGAGACCTTGCCACTTGACCAGGCATACCTTGGTTCACAATGTCCTCCCCAATCATCTTTTACGATATCCCTAGCAAACTCGGCATCAACGCGTGGTCGCCCAACACATGGAAGACGAGGTGAGATGGGGCCACTTTCCTTGGAACTATCGTAGGCTGAACACAACCCCAGATACGCGCTCAACATCAAGGGTGTCCCCTACAAGACCGAATGGGTGGAGTACCCAGACATTGAGGCTGTCGCCAAAAAGATTGGTGCGCCTCCCACCGGCACCAAGGACGATGGCACGCCGGCATATACATTCCCCATCATCCGCGACCCCAACACAGGCAAGGTCGTCTCCGACTCGTTCCTCATCGCCGAATATCTCGATGCCACTTACCCCAACGGGAACACGCTATTCCCTTCTGGCACGAAACCGCTCGTCGATGCCTTTGAAGCTGGCATCGTCAACGCTCTGGGCGGACTCTTTCCGTTACAGCTCGCCATCAGCTACTACGTCCTGAACCCGCCCAGCGGACAATACTTTAGGGTAACTCGGGAAGCCAAGTTTGGCAAGAAAATCGAGGAATTTTCACCAGATGGTCCTCAGCGTGAGGCTGATTTGGCAAAGGGAAAAGAAGGGTGGGCTGCAATCGACGGTTGGCTGGCGAGAAGTGAGGGCAAATTTGTGCTGGGCAACACCATTTCGTATGCAGATGGTATTCTTGCCGGGTGGCTCACTTGGATCAAGGTCACCGATGGCATCTGGAAGGAGGTCTCGACATGGCACAATGGGCGATGGGCGACGTACCTTGAGAACGTGGAAAGGGCGGGTTACGCTTCAGTGAACTAACTTGTTGCCTGAAGGGTCGATATTGAGAAATATGTATCAACGCATTGCTAAGTTCACCAGCCGAAATAGCTTTCGAAAGATTACGGTGGAGCTGATCTCGAAATTCGTACGTCTTCTCCATTCTTTCATTATCTTGGACGTAAGAACTAGCTCCAGCGAACTCCGACCATTAAGTACCCGTGATATCGGAGCGAGAAAACAAGAAAAAAAAAAGAGAGATAAGGGCCTGGCCGGGAATTGAACCCGGGACCTCCTCGATTCAGGGAACCCTAACAAGGAATCATACTACTAGACCACCAGGCCGACATTTCAGAGTTTCATGATGCTGGTGCTCACCTGCAAAGTTCAATCGCTCAGGAAAAGTTACGAATGAGCGTACAATTTGAACGAGTGTGTGGTAGAGGAAATGTGAAACACAATGTATATAACCCATAGAGTTCCTATCTGAACCGGAAGATATTCCGCAGCGGAGTCGAGAGTCGACTCTTCGCAGTACCCTCAATCCCCGGTGTCCGTAGATCGGCCTCGGCGATGGACATCCCTTTCGGTTTCGCGTGAGCCTGAGGGTCCGCTGCCGGGCTTGTGTTCTCCTTTGCACATAGGGTTCGACGGCGCTCGAGATTTTCCGGTGCCTTGACAACGTTGGGATGCATAGACTCGAATTTTCCGTTCGCCTTGGTCGTCCGCTTAGGAGGTAGTCGAGATTTAGGGGTAGACTTCTTGTCCTGAATATGCCTCCTAGAAGCTGGTATCTTTTTAGCCACCGTTAGGTCACTCGATGGTCTAGGCGTGTTCGGCGTCGGCGTACACGGTCTCTCGGAGGTCGGTGCAGACGGCGTATTAGTCTGGGATTCCTTGATGATCGCATCCTCGAAACGAACATTCTTGGCCTTCTTCAAGATGCCTCTCACACTTGGAGGTGTCGATGGGCTGATAAGGGCAGGTCTGGGTGGTAACGGGTCTCCAGGCGGACCACTAGAGCGCTTGACAGGCGTTTGTAACGCAGCCATAGAATGAGGACGAAATGTAGATCCTAGGCGCGCAGTAAAGCCGGGGCCCTTCGCAGGCGTGGAAAAGTCGTCAGGGAGGAAAATACTCGTATTGGCAACGATCTGGCTAGGAATTCGACTATCGGTCAATCCCGGGAGGTCGCTGTCGAAGGTAGCAAGCCCTTGAGCAAACGTCCATTCGTCAACGCTGAGCGAGGTACAAGTCATCCCTGTCTGCGGATGTGACGATTCTTGAATGTACGTCGACGCCTCGTTCACAAGCGCTGCACTTTTTGACTTGAGGTCTAAGAGCATTCTCTGGTGATCCGTGAAGAATGAAACAGGGAAGGTGTCGAATCTAGTAGGCCAAACACTAGGAGAGCCGCGAAAGGCAGTCGGAATGTCTGGGTATTCCAGTTGTTCGATAACGCTTCCTTTCAGCTTCAGACCACTTAGCAACTTCCCGCGACGAGCAGCTAGAGGCGCGTGGGACATGTTCAATGTCGTTCTAGTCGGTGTGCTAGAAGGAAGCGGAGTTGGCGGCGCCGGTGAAGTCCTTACGATACGGTGCGGGGTCTGCGGGATCTTTGGTTCCCCGTGGTGGATGCCAGGATCGACGTCCGCGGACTTGACAATAATCTGTGATCCAGGCATGTGGGACTCTGTTGATGGATGAATTGAAGGGGACGATGCGGAGAACGCGTGCGGATCTCCCGAACATGGCGCCTCATCATGAAGAACCAATAACCTGTTTATATCAGTAGCACGCGAACGTCCTTTAATGACTCTGCGCTGCTCATTGGAGGATTCGACCACGGCAGCAGGAAATATAGAGCCTTCTGCGATCCACTTCCTTTCCATAGCAGGCCTCTCGCATGTCCATGGGATATGTTTCGGAGGATTCTCTGGCGTCAGAGTATCCTACGATCCTGAGTGAGCACATTCCCAAATTGATTATGGACGTAACTCACAACCCATTTCTGCACGTACAACTGTTCTTTTATCATCAATTTCATACGAGGGACCGTCGGAGCCGTCAGAAGAGGATAGACGTCTTCTTCATCCCAGCATAAATCACCCAACTCGAAAGCTTCTGGGCGGATGGGGAAGGGAAGCCGGGTACGATGAGAGTTCAGAGTGAAAAGCGGCGGCCGATGTCCTGTCGGAAAGGGAGGGACGTCCGACAAGGAGCCATCTTCCAAGTACAAAGCATTGTCAACGTTATCGAACACCAAGTCTTCAGCTAACAGCTTAGGCGACGGCTTGAACTGGCATAGGATGTCTCTGATGTCAAGGGTACTTGACGGAGACAGGTTGCGCGAAGAACCATCCAGTAAATCGACACGTATACGTGGTAACGACCGGCGAGAGGGCATAGCGATTCGCAAGGCAAAGGGAAAGTTAGAGCAGCAGGCGGCTAACGAGGGAAGGAAGGAAGGAGTAGTGGCTGACGCACTGATGGAGGCTGACCAAATCTCCGGCCGCGTGCGGCTGCCAAACATGCTTACCACGTTTGTTGATGGGGTTTGGGGGTCTGAACGCTTGAAAGTGAATGTCGACTATGATACGCATTAAAGTCAAATGAGACAATCCAGATACGTGCATGACATACAGAAACAATGGCCAGTCGATCTTAGGATGATACATCAAATTTTCAGCCAAGGCAAACGCATCCTCTTCCCCTGGCGCAACGCGCCTCCAACCGGGACATGGCTCGAGGGGATACTCGGACGAGACGCTGCAGCACTATTGCATCTCGAGCGTTGAAACAACATCTTGAATGAGGTTTTTCCCGAGGGTGGAGAAACGACTGGGGTAGTTGGCGGAGGACACGGAGCGGATTGTCGCTCCAGAAAACGGTGGTGGTAACGGATGTTGTGCGTTGTGCCCGGCAGGTTAGGAGAAAAATGGGGAGGATGACTGGAGTAGCCACAAACTGGGTATGCGATTGGGGAATTGGAACTGCCCACGAGAAATTCAGGAGTGTTACACTATGAGAGTTGAAAGCATATCAGAAGCCCAGAGACGTGAAGAGTGACACATACGTTGGGGATGTATATAAACCCCTCTGACCGGCAGTCGGTGCCAATCAATACGTTGGTTGGATTTCCTGAAAGGGCACTCGAGGATTCCTGGGTTGTTTGATGATTCTCAATGCACGCAAACAAGTTGATGAAAGGTGGTGCATACGACAAGATCTAGGCGAGTGCCAAACTCGCTGTCAAGCGGAGTGGTAGATAGCAAGCGATTCTTCCCTTTGTTAGGGCACGGTTCGTTGGTGCTATCCCTACCGGTACGAGACGCTGGATGTATGGTACGACGGGCCACATGCGCGATCGGTTTGGTGTTGGAGATGCGGTCCCTAGACGAAGAGGAAGCTGCTTTGACCCAAGTGGCCAAGTCATCCAACTGCCGAAGGATATCTTGCATGTCCTCTGGAAGACCCTCTTCTCCATATGAGGAAGAACCAGAATTGTCCCTGGAGTCGTTGCCTCGGCGGTCCACGACGACGTGAGTGAACACGTGCTTGCCGTCCACCTCTGCCGGAACAAGGGCAAAAGTCATTCCGGAGCGTTTAGACAAATACTCTGCGTCTTGTGCAGGTGGAGACAACATCGGTGGGCTGATCGGCGGAGTAAACGAACGATAGCGCTGCAGAGGGTGCAAAGAGACGGGACCGAGATGACTGTCACCCCGACTGTCTAGTGAATTGGTCCAGCGGTAGTTGGGCACGCTGGATGGCAACGTGACGCTAGGCTCGACCCGAGCAAGGGAGGGGGTAAGAGGAAGAGGATCCACAGCGCATGGAGAAGCACAAGTCGGGGGACTATTGGAAGGCGGTACTCGTACCTGCCACGCGGAGTGGCTCTCGTGCAGTGAGAAGAGAGGGGTCGATTGGGCGCCCTGCTGCTCGACGGAACACTCTGGAGACAGGGACGAGTCCGCGTCGAGGATAAGGTAACGACGAGACCTGTCGGCGTGTGCAGCGATCTGGACGTCTCTCAGAGGGGTTGGGCGGTGCTTTCTCGACGTCTTGTGCGCCATGGAGGGTCGTTTGTGAGAGGGCTGAGCGGGAGGGCTGACATGCTAGATGGTGGACAGCGGACAAGTCAGCCACTCATCCCACGCTCTCCAACACCGACGTTCCGCTCGTTCCCGACACCGTTTCTACCATTCACGTCGGTAAGTTTTCTTTTCGATTTCGCCTCAGATGACGACGTTGTTGGATTTGCACGTCAGTCAGATCGCGGTGGGTCTCACAACCCGCACGAAAAAGACGATTTTTACGCTCGTGGCTGATATCACTCCGTTCTCGTCCCCGTACAATCGCTCACGACCTGTTCTCAGTGGCTATTTCGCCGCAACGGTAGCGGATCTGGTCACGCCATGGCCTCTAGCAGCAATCCAGGTGCCTCACGCACTACACTCGCGCCCTCCACCACTAACGGGACAATACCAAAGTCCTATGGAGGACTCGTCCCAACCAACAATGTCACGACCAAAGACGGTATCACCGTTCGCGCCCGCATTGACCCAACTCTTACCGTCGAGGACGTCGTACGTCAGCTTTGCATGAACCTCAAGGTCACCGCCCCCGCAACCCACTTCGCGTTGAGAGACCGCGACACGGACGAATTGGTCACAGATGATAATCTCAGAAAGAAGATCAAGAACAAAGCTCACTTGAGGTCTCCCTTTTCCTCTTGATCATGCCCACTTCACCGCTAACTCTGTCATCATAGGCTGGTCAATGCTTCCCATATCGAGGCTGCAGAGATCGTCCAGAAACTCACTCATCGAGATGAAAAGACTCTCAGACTCTCGCTCTTCTCGTTGCAGAAATTCATCAAAGTGACTCGGCATTTCCTCTCTCCAGCTGTCCAACTCACGACGCTTCTAGGAAGAACAGTTCGCACAAGAATTCCTAAATCGTGATGGCCTCCAAGCCCTTGTCCACATCATCTATACCGAACACGGAAATACACTCGCAGTACGTCTCGCCCAGCCCACCTCTCAGTGGTCCGGTCCTTAGGGGTTTCTCCAACAAGTATGCACTCACGGTGATGCAAAATTTGATGGACTTGGAATACGGTTGGTCTGCGCTCAACGATGAGTTTATCATCAAAATAGTACAGATACTCGCTTCACCTCAGTCTTTGATCAATGTTTGTCGACCTGCGACAGCAATTTTGAAGAAACTTGTCGAAGCTGATCCCATGAATGCACCAGGCCCTGTCATGGCTAGTTCGAGTAGGGGCCTGCCTCAGCTACCACTAGACTCTGTCTACAAGTTTGGATTCCAGTGTGTCTTTGAACAGATGCAAATAGGGAAGGGGTCTCTGGAGACCGTCATCAATCGCCTAGGAAGTGCCGATACCGCCATGGCATTGAACAGGCATGTGCTACCCCTGGGTATTCTCATACATTCACCGACTCACTGTTCTCCCAGCCTGATGTTGGTAAATTCACTCTTGTCCCATGTAAACGACGCCAGATGGGATGAATTTATTGCTGAACTGGAGCGGCTGAATGTCCGAAAAGCCGTTATCGTAGGTCAATTCTGCACCCATATTCGCTTACAGACTGAAAGGTGCCTACAGCGCCTCATGTCATCCCATGTCATCGACGATTTGACGTCCTGTATTCTGGACTTTCAAGCAAACATAATTCGCGTAACCTATCGGAAGAAGACGACATTGGTAGAGCCTGAAGCAGAACCTATACATGATTCACTACTTCAGTACATCTGGGAAAGCAGTAAGCTTCACGAGCAGGTGGATCCAGACGGCCAAGTAGTCAAATGGAAGAAGCTTGGGTTCGCCAGTGAGAACATTATTGAAGAGTTTCAAGAAGTCGGCCTCCTTGGCCTTGATTGTCTATTTCATTTTGTCCAGAATGACCCAGAATTCTTTTCCAAGGTAATGCGAATGGTCGGATTTTTCGGGATGTCTTGCTCACTCGGACTAGGTCGTTCTAGAACAACTTAGCAGACCCGAAGAACGTCGTTGCCCAATAGCCAGAGCATCGAACGAGATCGTTGAGCTTCTTTCTGAACACTGGGCTATCTTTGCTCCCGCTTGTACACATATCTCACTCGATCGCTTTCGAAATCTGACGAGCCCTCCAGATTCGACGCCGACGACTTTCCAGCCATTTTTCCTCAATTTCTACAAAGTTCACACGTTGGCGATGCATTTCTTTTTGCGCATGTGGGGAGAAAGTGGATCTGCGTGCGATGATTTTGGGCGGGTTATTGCGCTAGCTCGGAGCCAGTGGGTCTATTGTCTCGTCGTGGTGCATCCTCTGACATATCATCGTCTAATAGGGTCAAAGTAGCACTACAGCGGGAGAATGTGAAGGATTGGCATATCCTTGAACAGGACTTCTTGGGATGCGAGTACCGTGCGGTTCGGGACCGTCAAATGCAAGAGCTAGAGGCCGAGGATGACCTACTTAGCAAGGTGCCGGTCCGGTACGTGCGTCATCCTGCGAGCTCGGAGTGCTGTGCCGATGTGCCGATGTGAAACAGGAACCTGAAGGAAAAGCTCATGAAAGAATCGGCTGAGTTCGTCCGCCAACAACGGATACAGTGTCTATTACAAGGTGCCTGGTTCATCAACGGCATTCCGCCAGCAAATACGGGAACCTTGAAGCGGCCCAACGCACCCTGGCGGTTTATGCGCTTGGTAAGAACACGTCATTCCTCCTTAGCCCGCACTCATAAGGACGCTTTCAGGATAACGGCTACAAATATTTGCACTACGTGGACAGTCCTACCAAGTTCGAAGTTCGGAGTGGATTGGAGGATCTTCCGGATCGCATCGAAATCGCTGCCATCAGCCAAATTACGACCGGTACATGTACTTCACCCTCAAGCGCTGTGCATAACCACGTCGATCTGCCTACTGCCTCCCAGACACCATCACCGCTCTCGTTTTCCTTGTTGACCACAAACGAAGGATCGTTGGCGGATCAGATTGCTACCGATCAATCAGCGTGGGCGGATTGGACCGATGGCTTGAATATGCTTCGACGGGACGGTGGACACGTCACGTCTGACGAGACTGCTGGTTATATCAAAGCGCTCACGGAGATTGGCTTAAAAATTAAACTTCTTGGTACGTATTCTCCCGACGTCCCGATGTCCCAGGACCTGATGTGTCTCAATCACAGATCTCACCGGCGAAAAAGTTGATATACCCAGCGGGCTGGTGGCTGGTCCTCCTCCTTCAAATACGGATTTTTTCTTCTCGGACTTGCTCTAATATAAAGGTTAAATGTATTCTTGCCCCTGGTATGTAAAAATGTCACTTCTAGGCGGGCCGGCACGATATCCAAGGTAGCAGTGAGACCCAATTTCTACTATTAAGTTGCTCGTACGCTTGTTACAGTACACAAATTTGTCATCCCCATGAAAAGTGGATTGGAGATAACGCGTAACGTATGAGCTGTATGCAGTTGATGCAGCAGTGTGTCGGTGATACAAGGCAGCAGTTGATGCGAACATACAGGGGGGATATCTTAAGAAATGCAGCGTGGTGTACGGGGGTTGAACCCGTAATATAATGAAATGAGTGCGGTGAGTTGGATCATGCTGAAGACGAAATGCCCACTAAATGCGGGGGAAAGAAAGGAAGCACAGGCAGGAATGTAGCACCTTAGTTCACGAAACCGTTTGTCTTTGCTGCATGATCCTGCTGTTTGTGTGAAGCTGCATACTCGTCACCGGCCTTGAAAAAGGGGACGAATATAGCGTATGGATCCTTGAAGTCGTTATGAACGACGTTTACGAGGTAAGAGTTGTCCATGATATCCATGATGAGCTTGCGTGATGGTGAACCGGCATCATACACGTAGGCCCATTCGCAACCAAGCTCGAAGGCCTCGTCCTGGGATGGGCAGGATGAGAGTCGAGTTTGTACTGTGGATGAATACGGACCTTCCACGCCATGAAGCTGATAGCCTCGACGATGGTGGGTTGAATGATCTCCTTGTTGGGGAAAACGCCCCACGTAACGGCATTCGGGCCATCTGAATGGGTGTTTGTGCGCAGATCGCCTTGCTTGTTGATGACGTGGTATGTCATATTGGGGTCGAGTTCAATGTGGGATATAAGCAACTCTAACAACTCTTCGTTCACAAAGAACTCCAGGTATGCCTAGAGATAATATCCTGGTTACTCCTTCGCATTGCGTTGAGGCGTTCTGCTCACCTTCTGATAAACATATCCATTGCTTGGGCCCCAGCCAAACTTTGGATCATCACTCCTGGCCCCGTTAACGGCAGGTTGGGAGTTGATGGTCAAGAAGCCGAGCCGGTTCATCCTCGCCAAGTCTGCAGCGATAACCGAGGTCTCTGATGAAGCTGGCTGATCCGACCAAGGAAGTGCCTTTAGTTGCTTCTCGCAGAATCGAGCAAACAGATCGGTAACATCGGCTAAGGATTTCGGCTCGTCCCAAAGTTTCAACGCTTCCTCTTTCTGTGTGGGTGGAAAGAGTTCAACAATAGTCAAGAGACACGCATGACCCACGCACCGATTGCTTCAGCCAGACACCGTAGCCATCCAGTTCACCGTATGCAGGACTCCGAGAATCACCGAAACGCCCGTTAGGAAATTCGTCCCAGTTCTCAGTACGTGACAAATAAGACTTGGTCCTGTTTGCCCAGAATATCGGTCGAATGTTTTCTTGTCGGCGATTTGGCGTGAGAGACTATGCACATGGTGGGTCGATATTAGTGCAGGGCAGGATGGACGACGCACCTGTCTCCAAGGCAGAGGCTTGACGGTCTCGACTCTCGGGACCAGATTGAGCTCCTCAAGTAACATTTTCGTACCCTTTTCCAGGTTCATGGTGTAGAAGTGAAGTCCCTTGATTCCGAGGTCTGCGTCGAGGATTTGGCGGCACATGTCTGCGACCAGCTTTGTACCTATCTCTCTGACTTTCTCGTCGTTGTTTTTGTGGGGTTCGAGGGCATCCAAAAAGAACTGAGGAATCTTGGTCTTTGCAAGGCTTGTTGCCTTCAAGAAGCCGTTCCAAGTCTGGATGGGAGCAATGCCAGGAACGATGGGGACAGTTATCCCGGCTGCTCTGACAGCCTTGGCCCAATCGATGAAGACGCTGACGTCATAGAACATTTGGGTGAAAATGAAATCGACACCATCGTCTACCTTTTCCTTGAGATACTTCATCTCGAGGTCACGTTCTTCTGGTGGGAGAAGTTGAAACTGGGGGAAACCGGGGACTGCTATGTCAAAGTAATCGCCGTAGTCCTCATGGATGTGTCGGACGAGATCAACCCCGTGGACGAAACCACCTTCGACGGCTTCCCATTCATCTTTGCCTGCAGGGGGGTCACCGCGAAGAGCAAGGATGTTGCGACAGCCGTGCTGCTTGGCTTCCTAGACGATTTTTTATCTGAGTTGTGGGGACGAGATAAGTAGTATCTGAAACATGACTCACCCTGAGGGCGATGTCGACCTTTTCCTCTGGCATGTTTGTGCACGTCAAGTGCATGCAAGTCTCAATCCCGAGGAGACCCTGACATGTCTTTACCATCTCGGACGTGAGATCGGATGTCCGACCACCAGCATTCCTGTGACCGGATGAGCGGCATTGGCAAGAGGGATAGGAAAGGAGGCTTGCCAAGTAATATCGATGAATTCGGGGCCCAGCGCCCGCATGCGTTCTATACGGTCAAGCAAGTTTTGGAGACCCTAGCAAAGAGTCAGGGTGAGTTACGGATACGGGTCGATGCACACCTGAGCGGTCCTTGGAGGGAAGTATTCGAAAGACCACCAAATCTTTCCCTCTTTCGAGGACTGTTCAATCTTTTTGCTGATTCTCATGACGAAGAGGAGAAGAAAGAAAAAGGATCGTGAGGGTAAGAAAGCAAAAGAGATGCTGACTCTGGGTATTTTCTCGTGATCGGACTGGGTCATTCGTGCGATTCCGAGTCACGTGACACTCGGACACGAGCTTATGGCGCCCCCTGCTTGAACTTGACGTCCATTCCTACGTATACTGTATACCACGGCGGGTGTGTTATTTCGCCCCACGGTCGTGGCAACGCGTGGTGTGTTCCCAGCCTCGAGGAGGTACGTACTAATAATATGATCCGACGCGTTGTTTGGTCTCTTGTTTGGTCATAGTTGATATCACCTCTCGTTCTCGTTCTCGTTCTACGCTCATTCACGTCCGACCCTTGCTGGGATTTACGATCTGACACGACTATCCGTTATATTTGTACGATGGGTTTTTTCAAGAAATTTTTTTCGATCGGTAGCAGAAAATCAAAGAAGCGGTCCGCGGTGATTCCTGGCGTCGACTCTCTCCCACTCGTTCAGGAGCATCTCAAGCCATGCCAAGTCGACGATACGGAGGCACAAGTCAGCCGTCTCCTTCGTTCCTCATCTGCCCGATACGCAGCGAAACCACACTCCTCTTTGCCACCCTTCCGTGAGTTCGCCCCCAGTTGTCTGTCGTTCCTGGCTCAATCATGAATTTTGCCCACCCAGCGCATCCCATCGACTCTGTCACTCGTCCTCCAAAGTCATCGACAACGACCATCGCCAGCGTCTCCGCTCGTAGCACTTACTCCGTCACCATCCATGGTCGAACCGTTCACAGCCGTACCGAGTTTCCAAACGCGTACCCTCCAATGGACGTGACCCCAAAACGCGCACGCACGGACTCACCCCGTCGTCGTTCCAAGAGTGTACCAATCACGCCGCGAGACAAGAGTCGGCTCCTGCTGCTACATCAGGACCCTTCCGTCGCAAACCTTGTACATTATTACGATGACGAAGGTCACCTTAAATCTACCCTCTTCTCAAACTCCCCTTCCCCCAAAAAGCAGGGACGTGTACAAAGGCGTCGCACAGGGTCCACTTTACGCCAGTTGCTCGGGCATCCATCCTCCCCAGATTTAAGAAACGCCGGCACGGAAGGTGATATATCCTGGGCAGAACGGTTTCTCGGGTCAGTGCCAAATACGCCCCATCATCATCGAGATACTGACTCGACGCACAGTGAAACTGACGGCAACTCTTCCGTGTCCTCCATTGGCCCTATGACCCCCCTTGACACTCGTTCCATTCACACTCCTTCTGTCAATGACAAAACTACGCTCTCCATTGAATGCGATACCTTATCCCCCAATCACCGCACTTTTTCCTCACTCGAAGTCGAACTTAGCACCTCCACCGACCTTGCACACCCACAGGGACCCTCCTCACCGTACGGGAATTCTATGACACCCCAACGCGCCTCTCAGATATTCGGATTCCTTGGTGACAAGAAGAGGGTTGATGATGGCCCGGTTTCGAGGCTTCCCCAACCCAGGACGACTACGCCCCACGTTCGACGTTTTTCGGCCGAATCTACTATCAGCGATACCAAACACTCTCATATCCCCGTTTCCCGCCGCGCCACCACCCACATTCCCCAGCTCAATTCACCTGTCAGTCAGCGGCACTTTTCTTTCGCCTCCGACACGAACAGGTCTCCTCAATCTCCAACTGCTGCAGTATTTTTGCCACGACAGCCTGAGGATGAGGAATCTACATTCCCGCAGCCCTTCATTTCTCAATGCACAGGACAAAACACCCGCGGTCCTCGCGGGTCCCGTGTCCCTTCCAGAATACCCTCGCGACAGAGCACAGGTCCTGTACCAGATGTCAAAGATTTTTGCGTTTCGACGGAACAACCTCTCCCCACCCAGCCCGTCCTGGGCGAGAAGTTGAACACCGTGGATGACCACCGTATCACCGCTGCCACAGCACGACCGCGTGAAACACTTTCTCAGATACCAAAGTTAAGAACTGCTTCGGGTTCTTCAAGCAGTTCCACGGGGTCAAGTTCTGATCATGTTGTCAATTCTCCTCGTCAGCATTCTATTCCTTTGCAGCCCACGGTCCCTATAAAAGAGGCCGAGCTTAGGGGGACCATTACACCTCATGGCAAGGAAAATGACACGCATTCTCGCCTTCCACAACCTGTTACTCCAGTTCGACCGTTTGGACTACATCACTTGCGCGAGCCAGCTTCCCCAGCGTCTTCATCAGAGCTGTCACCCATTGCGAAACAAATGATGGCCAATCTGAGACAGCAACGAATGCACGCCCGTCAACGGGAAAGACAGGCAGGAAGACTAGGCAGCAGCCAAAGTAGGATTCGGTATTGATGCATTTTTCTCCTCCCCGCGCAATATGATTCTCGCTTTGATGAATGGCACTTCTGATTCGTGATGTATTTACGTGTCTCGTTCTGTTTGACCGAGCTTTTGTTATCTGCACCACACAACTGCACATTGGCGCTCCATTCTTGCACACTAGCTGTATGGTATCTGGCTTGTCAGGCTATCGTGAATTCACCAAGTTAGTGGTCTCCGTCTTCGCAGTGAGATGGGTTCGACAGGTACGGCTGATCAAATGGGTGATAGCCCATAAACATGCCGGGCCGTGAGAGGCAGTGGCACGAGGGGCTCGGAACTCGCCTAACAACATCCCAACTCCCACAGTCTTTATAGCCTTCCCAGTCTTCAGGTAATGAGTTCATGCGGGTCTTGGTGTTACATTCCTCGAACAGTCATTAAATTATGCTGTCTTTTCAGATTTGGACTGCACAAGATGCCTCAATCGTACGGAGTCGTAGATACGGGAGCCCGAGACATTGGCAGTGTGCATCATGGCGTAGACGACAACGAAGGATCTGCTTTACTCGGAAGAGATTGCCCTAATGAGAGGGAAGGCCATGCAACCATTGCTAGCTCCGTTAGCAACCTCTTAAACACTATCATTGGGAGCGGTGCGTCACTCTGTCTTGCTGGCCGCATGGTCAGAGAATGGTTGACGGTCTCGATCCTTAGGTATGCTGACGTTCCCTCTGGTTGGCCTTCCTCTTCCTCCGCACTCAAAGATATATACTGATGCAGCGGATTCGTCCTTTAGGCCATGGCGTCTGTGGGTATTATCCCAGGAATGGTCTCCTGCGCTTTCTCTGGGGCGGTTGGTGGCTTTGGCCTTTACCTGCTCAGCCGCTGCGCGCAATTTACCCCGCACAGGCGAAGTTCTTTCTTCGCTGTCTCTCAAATTACATTCCCTCAAGCAGCCGTTTTCTTCGATGCTGCCATTGCCATCAAATGTTTTGGGGTCTCTGTCAGGTATGTGTTGACCAAGACCGATTGTGAGGAAGCGGTTTTCATGTCGATATTTTCGCTAGTTACCTCATCATTATCAAGTCGTTGATGCCCAATGTAGTTGCATCGATATTCCATGACTTGACTTCGCCAGACACCAATCCCCCTGATTGGGCCCTGTCCGGTCGCAACTGGCTTACGCTCATTATAGTGATACTCGCACCCCTCTCATTCCTTCGCAAGCTAGACAGTCTTAAGTACACAAGCTATATTGCACTGTTCTCCGCCGGTGAGTTGCCTCGTTTGTTCTTTGTTATCGCTTGGCGCTGAGCAAAAGCACTAGTGTACTTGGTCGTTATCGTCATCACGTGTTACTTCAGCCCTCTAGAAGATGCTCCGCCGGTAGGCGAAATCCATCTAATCCATTTTACGTCGAGCTTCGTAACCACGCTCCCTGTGCAAGTGTTTGCATTTACGTGCGCACAGAACGTAAGGTACACTCCTTTGTTGATTTTGGCACGCTCTTGATGTCGACCTAGGTGTTTCCCATTTGCAATGAACTGCGGACGAACTCGCAACGGCGCATCAACACGGTCATTGGCATGTCCATCGGAGGGGCCGTTGTCACTTATGAGATCATTTCAGTTTTTGGTTACCTCACTTTTGGTTCCAATGTCGGTCGACGATCTTCTTGTGCCACCATTTTCTCACTAACCGTGTTGGCTGCGTTAGGTTGGTGCAAACATCGTTGCAATGTATCCTCCTACCTCGTTGTTCATTGCAGTTGGACAACTGGCCATCGTCACCCTTATTACATTCTCCTATCCCTTGCAGGTGCACCCATGTCGCAATTGCTTGGACAAGATTTTCAGCGGAGGAACTCTCGTTAAGCAGAGATCAGACGAAGGCGAAGAAGATTTGGACGAGCATGCAAGCGGAGAGATGACGGGGTTGAAGCATGCGCTTCTCACTGGAGGAATCCTCTTGTTCAGCTTTATCATTGCTTACAACATGAGCAACTTGGAGCTGGGTGAGTAACTAGCAGTTCTTTCAGCGTGTTTTCACCGATTCGCCGATATGGCAAGTTCTCTCATTCGTTGGGTCCACCGGGTCGACGACGATATCATTTATTCTTCCAGGACTCTTCTTCTGGAAGGTGAGGTGCTCCCATGCGTGCGTACCTTATCGCTGTGGTTCTGACGCATTGCGCAGCTCTCCAAACAAGAGCCGAGCCTAAGTCGGTCGCTAGGGAAGGGTGCGCTAGCGCTGACGGCCTATGGATGTTGCATCTTCGTGTTCTGGTACGTGGCGAATTGGGGAAATGGACCTTGCTGACGGCAATCACGCAGCCTCGGATTCAACATTTATCGAGCGATATATCCACCGTCGACGGAGGGACTATCACATTGATCTCGTGCATCTAATTCGATATACTTGATTACGGTAGACACATAATGAACATGTTGCACTGCCCGTTTGTTGGCGTCAAAGCGTTGTGTTCCCACGAGAGAGAGGGTGTGTGCGTGTGGACAGCTCCAAGGTTTTGATGCTTGTCCCCCTAGACCTACGAATGCATCCACACTTGCATTAGTCCTCCTCCTCGTCTTCTCCCCCACGATCACCCCATCCTCGCTGCCAATCTCCCGAAGAACGTTCTTGGTCAGTTTACGCCCCGAATCAGCCCACATCTCCTCCTCCTCATCCACTCCTTCCCATCTTTCCAGGTCGCGCGCCAGCCCCGATTAGCGTCTCCTTTATCATTTACCACCATGTCTTCTTTCACCCCCGCAATCCTCCACGCGGCCGCTGCGCCAAACACTTCCAACCCAGATTTCCACTCTTCTCTGTTCGTTCTTCCTTCCGCCACTCTTGACGCCGCAGCCGTCCGGTCGCCCTCTCGCTCTGATTCAGAGCCCTTGGCTGATTCAGACTCTACTGGCAGCGCCAACTCGAGCGCTCTTCCTGACGTTGATCCCCAAATCGTCGAGGCCCTCAAAAGTAAAGATAGAATATATGTACTCAAGCTCGGCGAGCAGATGGAAAGTTTAATCAACGATCGCAGGTTCGTTTTTCTCCCCGTTCCCTTGGCCACTTTGCCCTGCCCATCTGCGTCTCTCGCACCGTGAGACGTCACTCATTGCCCTTGCGTTTCCATTATAAGACGCGGGTGATCTCTCGCCCGTTCCCAGTGCATTTGCTAATGGCATGAATGCAGCAGGCCTCGCATTGAACTAATGCCCAACACGTCCTATCAAAGGCTTCTCGTCCACAGATGCTCCACCTATTACAGGATGGCGCCGGAAACCGACCCCATCAGCAAAGTCATTACGGTACAACTCACTTTGGAGAGTAGAATGTGAGCGATGCCCAATGTGATTCGATGGTTTCCCAGGTCACTCACACGCCATGCAGTCCCGCTCGTCGTATTGCAGAGCTCGTCCCCGCCCAATCGCCCACGCAGCCGACCTTTAAAATCATGCGTCGAACTCCCACCGACCGTCAGCGAGGCAAACCCCACTCGCAAGCTGGTTCTGTCGCTGGTGAAGACGCTGAGCTCTCGGATCCAGAGCCATCCGAGGCTGGGAGCCTGGGTGGACGGAGTAATGCCACTGGAAGCAGCAAGAAGCACAAAACGATTGCTGAACGAGAGGCTGCTTATAACGAGGCTCGTTCCAGGATATTCATGGATTTTGACGAGAAGGAAAGAGGAAAGGAAAAGGACCTCAGCGCTAGCTCTTCGACCGTCAGTCTCACGTCGGGTTCAGTGACAAGCGCAGGGGAAACCAGCAGCATGGGCGATATGGACGACTCGGTAAGCTCACCCACAACAGAGAGCGAATGGTCTGGGCCAGTCGTACGAGACCAGAAGGATGGTCGCCGTTCTAACGGCTCGTCATCAAAGAGTCTTCGCTCGACCGGACCGAGTTTCAACGGATCAAATAGTCCTCGTGGTTCGAGAGCTCCCTCTCCCTCGTCTTTCAAATACCCCACACTGTACGAACCCTCGCCAGCTGCTGTGCCTTATGACCTTTCACAGGCTCCAGCTCAGGTTCCCGGCTATGGTAACCCATACATGTATGCATACCCACAACCAACTCCCCCCGCGCCGAATTACATCCCTCCCTACCATTACTATGCAGCATACCCTTATCCTCATCCCCAACCCTCCCTTCAGAACACGGATCCTGGCAGCCCTTCCAACCCACCTGATGTGTACCCATCGCAGCAACCACCCCAACATCAGGGGGTTTATGTTCCTTATCCATGGCATTCGCCATCTCCCGCTCACCCACCTACCCAACATCGGCCTCTACCCGCTCCCAGCCCTCCCATCGCTCCCCCTGTTTCCCAATTTTCGACTTACACACCGCCTGTCCCACCTTATGGACCTTACCCGATACCTTACTATCCTTCCCCTTCAATGCATCCGATGCAACCGTCTCCCTCACCAGGTCAGAATCAAGCACATTATCCACCGGAATACAATGGTGCACATGCACATGACCCATACGCTGCCAGCCGCCCGTATCCCGGAGCTATCGGTCAACAATCTCCCACGATGGGCCCCAAGCCCCGAGGCGCACCACCTGCACGGAGTGCGTGGAGCTATGGCCCTGGGATAGGTATGGGTGGATTCGGAGTAAATGGCAATAATGGCAGGCCGGGCGGAGGCGGCGAGGTCGTAGGACCGCGTTTAAGCTCAACGGTAAGAAGACATCCTGGAAACTTGAATGGAAAAGTTGGTGCTAGAACACCAGCTAGTGACGAGGGGTCGTCTCCGGTCGTGAGTTATCCCCTCACGGCTTTTCCTTGATCTCTGTGTTGTTCTGCAGCGATTTGACTCACGCAATATATTCCTTTCTAGTCTTCTTCTACGTCATCATCGCGGAGAACATACACGTCAGCATCGTCCCAACACCCCCTTCCTGCAAGACCTGATTGGGCTGTTGGTCTTAAACCTCAGCCTACTTTGCACCCTACGCATCGGCATCATGAACATTCTACAAACTCACGAAATATGTCCCCCGCGCACAGCAACGGACAACGGGCACAGCAAGCTCCACCCCCACTTCAGTCGACGGACTTTCCGCCACTCACAGTAAATACTGCGGCAGAGAAGCGCATGCCAGTGACGGGAGTGTGGAACAACTCATCATCTACCCGCTCTATCCTCGTACCAGGAAACAATGCGTCAGGAAATGTTCTAGTCAATCATTCTGGTCCTGCCATGGCTGCCAACTCGGCCGGCAAGCCTGATGAGTTCGAGGGCACATCCGAACGGTCGTCCATGAAAGGGGCCAATGAAAATCTTGGCCCCAAAGGCGTCTGGAAGCCCAGCGCCGCGTTTCCGAATCGCTGTCTGGCCCTACAGGACAAAGTCGACAAGGACAAGGAAAGATTACGAGGAGAGGCTGTTGCCAGCGCGATATTGGTCGACAAGGTTGCTTTACTGTCGGTCGAAGACAATGATGATGAAGGCCCCATGAACACCCCCAACGGTGCTGCTCCCGTGGCATTGGCCACTTGATAGACCAGGGTAGGCATTCGACCGTCACGTCCCGTGTGCCAAACACTGACGTATTTTGAAACAGCTGTGGAAAGTGATATGATTTGTCGCGGTATCAGTGCTGTTGAATTTGTGGTTTGTAGTACGCAAGGATCGAACTGTCTTCCCTACAACTAGATATATAATAAAATGTTTGTAAACATATAATAAAACGTCATTCGAGCTCCATTCTGATATTTGTTTATTTTAAAGGCTCTTGCCAAACAAACGTGCACCGCCACCTCGTGTGTTCAATCATGACCACGCGTTTGCGCCACAGGACGCATGCAGAAGAGGAGGATGCGTCCGCCTTGAAGCTTGGAGCGGGTACGTACGAGCCAGTGTTTCGTATTTCCGATGGTCACACCGTAACCTTGCAGAATTTAACAACGCTGGTTGTTTGCTCATCTCTGAGGTCAAGTATCTACTCGAGAACAGGGACAAGGATGCGCCCGATACTGCGTACGTACACGATCACCCATGCATGCCGCCCTCGAGGCTGATCGTGTTTTTCTTTGGGTCAGCGTGTATAACAAAACGCTCGAGTATGTCAAGACGTTTGCCAAGTTTAGCACGACCGACTCTGCCAGCGCCGTTCGAGAGTAGGTCTATTCATCATTCAACGTGTTTGATTTTGGACGGCCGTGCTGACGAAAACACAAACATTCAGGACGCTACGTCGCGAACCGGCATTGACGCAGTTCGAGACGGCTCAAATCGCCAACTTGTGTCCGGCGACGGCGGAAGAAGCCAAGAGCGTCGTACCGAGGTGAGTTACAACGACGTGGGCACGCATACATGCCGCGGACCGCTGACCTGCTTCCAATTAGTCTCGTCAAGATCGACGACGATCGGTTGCAGGCCCTCTTGGACGAAATTCAGACGATGCGCAAGTTCCAATCATGATCCTGGAACCCGTCATGTATCTTTCAGGCGATATTGTATCTGATGGCATGTCTAATGCGACGCCGAGTCTCCACGTTTGGTGTGATCCCCCTCCCCTGGATTCTCGGCATACGCGCATACGCCGGACTAGCCCTCCATGTCCTCCAGTGCAGGCTTGCTCATGCTTTCTTCCTCTGATTCGCTCTCCTCTTCGAGCGGCTGAGCATCCTTGAGTTCTCTGATGTTGGTGACATCGAACCGCTTGCTCTCCTTGAACGGTTTCGGTCGTCTCTTGACATCTTTCTTGATGACTGCAGCTGCAGGGACGATACCCCTCGGGTTGAGGTACAACAAATCGTTGCCCTCATAGTCGTCCACGTACCGAACCCAGGTGTCGAATCTATGCACGTCGTCAATCCGTCTCGTCGGGTTGCTGTCGTGTTTTGCTAAGAAAGGCCACGTACATGCCGAACCGATCCTCTGTCGCACGCATGTCCTCGTAGATAAACGTTTGCTTGAATGCGTCGATCGTCTCCCGGTATTGCTCAAAATTGATCGGTGGACGAAAGTCGACATGAGAATCGTCATATCGTTCCCGTTCGTTGATCGTTGTCACCTTTTGGTTGTAGGAGTCGAAGATGGGGTACTCGAGCAGTAGCCCTAGCGCGGGCATTTTGGGTACGAGGACCACTCGGGGACCGTAGAGCTTGAAAAGATGAATACATTAATGGATCCGGAAAGCGACGAGACCATACTTCGTCGATTATATCGGCGGGGGTTCCGGTCCTGCAGGACAGGACAAGGGCAGACATCATTTTGCGCTTTGAGGCTACGGTCAGAGAATGGTCATGGTAGTCGCAGCCGGACTTACGATCTAAGCGTTGAGTTGAACACACAACGTGGGGGTTCGCATGTCACGCCGGGAGACGTACCTGGTGCAGCATGAAGCTTTGTCCGTGAAAGAGCACACTGATCCATTCGGTATCGCCATAAACCGCGGGGTCGGCGACCTTTCCAAAGGATGGTTATTCGCAAAGGTCTTCGATGTAAAGGACCTTACCTGAATCCTGATCATGTTGCGTTGATTGCTGCGATCTGGAAAGTCGCGGCCGACGGTGAAGTTGTGAAAGTTGTGAGTGCCCTCAAACTTTTTTGCGGTGGCCCGCAGCTTGTCGATATCTTCGGTGCCGACTCTCCATTGTCGCTTCCTAGCAAGGTCTTCTTCCGGGGTGGAAGAATCTGCCCCAGGGAAATCCCAAAAGGGATGTTGCGGGGTATCACTAGACGAGGGCCGTGCAGCGGCTTGACCACGCACAAATGCCGAGTTTGGTTTGGGCGGGATTAACAGATAGGAAGGGAAGAAATAAGTGTATTTACGGCTATCGCAGGATCTGTTGATATTAATGAACACGGCTGTAGCGAGCCTCAGGGGAAGTCATACAGTCGCGCATTGAACCCGCCCTGAACTCGAACCTTGTTTACAGACGTTAGTGCGAGATACGAGAGGCGAGAGGGTGCACCTACTTTGCCCCACACGCGTATTTCTGGTGGGAGTTCCTCGTTGACGCGAGAAACCCAGTCCCTAATGTCAGGAATGTTGAGGATCAACTTGATGGACACAACGTTGCCCGCAGCGTGGACGCCTGCGTCCGTCCGAGCGGCTCGTCCGAGACTGACCTGTGATCGACTTAGTTTGAGAACCAACCAAGGTAGACGGGTAGATCACTTTGGTAGGATCGTTGGCGTTATCCTTGGACACGGCTCCTGCGCGAACGAGCGCGTCGAACAAGACACCTTCGACCGTTCTGACGTTGGGTTGACTTGAGACGTCTCAGGGGACTGTTTCATGTTTGCTAGTCACGGAGTGTCGTACGCACATTTGCATGCCACTGCAGCCCGTCCCACAAAAGCCGATGAGCAACGCTGTCATGCGTTTCGGCAGCCTGGGTGGTTTGGGTCCCTCTTGCTCCTCGTTCGTGGGCACCTCTGAAGGCTCTGGATGACGAGTTCCACGACGGCGACCGACGTTTTTTGTCTGTTTCTCCTTTCCCTTGCGTGATTTTGACCAACCGGCGGCGTCTCGCTTGGCAGCAGGTTGTTCGAGGCTGTTGGATTCGGGCAGAGGGTCATCGGGAGATGCCCCCTTTTGTTCCGAAATGGGTGGCTCGAGTCTCACCCGCTTGGATGATTCGGAGGTGTCAAGGAACGGTCTCTTGTTGGACGTGTCTGTGGACATGTTTCTAGAACGACGCTTTTGATGGTGATCAACAACGAGGTACGGATCGCACTAGAGACACACCGACAACGATGAGAAATGATCTTTGCATCGCCGTAGCGAAAACAAACCAAGATGCCTCATTTGGTCGTAGTACGAGTACTACGGGTGAACTACTAAATTTGGACACGAGTCGGAGACGTCGAGGAGGATGAGGAGGACGAGGAGGAGGAGAAGTGGGTCTGTTTTTTGATTCCGATGTGGACGTGTCTCGGATGTATCGCCTCGCGACCAAGTGAGCCACGACGGTAACCAGGGAAGGCCTTATAACCACCAGTCGGGTGGAGGACGACTTTTTTTTCAGCGCTCGTCATGTCCTCCCCCCACGGTGCGATCAATCAGCGGCCGTTTCATCGCCAGTCAAAAATCACGATCGAGTATCATCGTCCTTCCCGCGAGTCCATTCAAGAATATTCAGACCTCCTCAGAGACGCCAACCTCAACGCGGTCACCACCGCAGCAGCCAACTACAACGACCCAGGCTCGTTTCACCCGACCAGACAAGCACCACCACCACCACCACCTTCGTTTAGATCAAAGACCCCCGTCGAGTCGACGTCTCCAAGGGTACGAAA
>JBBPLN010000213.1:0-32545 GCA_038089815.1 Sutorius eximius | reverse complement strand
GTCGTTGTCGTCGTCGCCGTCGTCGGGAACGTAGGTGATGACATATCTGATTGCGCCATTTTTGCACGTGATGGAATCATCATGCCAAGAGCGACGACGAGGGACCATCGTGAGCGAACGTTGCTCGTCGTTGGCTACGTCGAGCTCACTCCAAACCAGTGGACAGACACAAGAAACAGGTGTTCACCCCCGAAGTGATCGCAAAGCGCACCAAGAGACACCTCGAAGAGCTCGAGGTTCGTTGGACGTGTCCGTACAAAGGCTGTCTAACGAGAGCGTGTCTAGCGCACCAACTATGCCGCCTCGTCGCTGCTAAACGAGGCCGACTCGGATCCAGAGGCCTCTTCGAACCCGAAATCAAAGTTCAGGGCAAGGCAGACGGTAATTTCAGACAAGCGGACGTTCCCCACCGTCAATGCGGCCAAGAAGAAAAAGTCGACGATGAACGTGCGCACGGCGATCCTTTATCGAAAGGGACTCGCCACGCTGGTCGACGAGAGCGTGAGTAGCGCTTGCACGACACGACCGACGCTGACACCCGCCATCAGGGTCTCGCATCTCTCCCGACGACGCGGCCGTCGTATCTGACTGCGAGTGCCCCTCCGGCACCGGTTCCGCCACGGATGTTCTGTTCGGTGTGTGGGTACAAAGGGTCGTATCGATGCAAAAAGTGTGGCATGTCTTATTGTGATCTTCGTTGTGGGGATGCCCACGATGAGACTCGATGCGAGCGACGGGTCGTGTAGCGGCCCGGATGTATATTTACAGTACTTTTTAGATAACTCGAAGCCTCTCTTGATCTCTCCCATCCTCACCGAGTCATCTTTTTCTTCAAAATGTGTCCTCACCAAAACGGAGACGTTCCCGCTCAAAACGACCAGATGGTGTCCGTAGACATGTCCACCGCACCCACCATCAACGGACACCACAACGGCATCAACGGCGTCACTGCCGGACGCGACCAGCACCATCGGAACCCCTATGCTCCCCGTGCCTCTGATTTCTTGAACAACATCTCAAACTTCAAGATCATCGAGAGTACCCTCAGAGGTTCGTGGCAGTTTTTTTTTTTTTTTTCCCTTTATTTCTTGATACCCTTCGGCTTTCACGAGCCGATCCAGTCCAATCACCCCGCTCATAACCTTCACAGAGGGCGAACAGTTCGCCAATGCCTTCTTCGATACCAAGACAAAGATTGCCATCGCCAAGGCACTCGATGCCTTTGGCGTAGAGTACATCGAACTCACCTCACCCGCCGCCTCAGAGCAGTCTCGTATCGACTGCGAGGCCATCTGCAAGCTCGGCCTCAAGGCCAAGATCCTCACTCACATTCGTTGTCACATGGACGACGCTCGCATCGCCGTTGAAACTGGTTCGTCCTATCCCCGTCGTACGCGTCTCCTCTAATTTCACTACAGGCGTCGACGGTGTTGATGTTGTCATTGGCACCTCTTCCTTCCTCCGCGAGTTCTCGCACGGAAAGGACATGGCTTACATCACAAAGACCGCAATTGAGGTCATCACCTTCGTCAAGTCCAAGGGCGTCGAAGTCCGATTCTCTTCAGAAGACTCCTTCCGCTCAGATCTCGTCGACCTTCTCTCAATATACCAAACCGTCGACAAGATTGGTGTAAACCGTGTCGGCATCGCGGACACCGTCGGTTGTGCCAACCCGAGACAAGTCTATGATCTTGTTCGAACCCTGCGAGGCGTCGTCGGTTGCGACATTGAAATTCATCTTCACAACGATACCGGCATGGGTATGTCTTTGCCTTTCCTCCCGTCCCAGTTTTATTGACGCCTTCAAAGCTATTGCCAACGCATACACCGCTCTCGAAGCAGGGGCAACCCACATCGACACCTGTACGTCTCTCCAGCTCCCTTACACCGTCCTGCTCACTATTCACAGCCGTTCTCGGAATTGGCGAGCGTGTCGGCATCACCCCTCTCGGCGGTCTCATTGCTTGTCTCTACGCCGCCAACCCCGAGTATGTCAAGTCCAAGTATGACCTC
This sequence comes from Sutorius eximius, assembly GCA_038089815.1. Lineage (NCBI taxonomy): Eukaryota > Fungi > Basidiomycota > Agaricomycetes > Boletales > Boletaceae > Sutorius > Sutorius eximius. The sequence continues at coordinate 30,532 of JBBPLN010000213.1, read as the reverse complement.
CCCATGCTTCGTGAAATCGAAAATCTGGTTGCCGAAGCTGTCGAGGTCAACGTACCGTTCATGAATCCAATTACGTGCGTGTTCTGTCCTTGTCTCCGATCCCTCGCTCATACGCGCTGTCCAGTGGGTATTGTGCATTTACGCACAAGGCTGGTATTCACGCCAAGGCGATCCTCAACAATCCTAGCACCTACGAGATTTTGAAGCCCGAAGACTTTGGCCTGACTCGATACGTCTCCATTGGGTGAGCAGCGCAAAGGTCTCGTTGCGACGTCGCCATCTGATCATCGTCGCAGTCACCGACTCACGGGCTGGAACGCCGTCAAGAGCCGTGTCGAACAGCTCGGCCTTCAACTCAGTGACGATGAGGTACCTCTCATCCGCTCAACTTGATATCACATTGATGACGGACGTGCCTCACAGATCAAGGACGCGACTGCCAAGATCAAGGAGCTCGCGGACGTCCGCACACAATCCATGGACGACGTTGATTCACTCTTGCGTATCTACCACTCTGGCATCCAGAGCGGTGAGCTCGCCGTGGGACAGAAGGAAGCGCTCGATCGTTTGCTCAAGAGGCATCGCGAGGGGTCATTGTCAAGCGAAGCGGGCCTAAACGTTGCCGTGGCAGCATAATCCTCCATCTGGGGAACTCGAACCTGCCGGAAGTGTTCCTCGCTTCCACCCAAAAGCGACATGCGCCGCGACATGTATCCCATATCTGTTGGGGACGATGTAAGTTGATGTATAAATGCGAATATCTTGGTTGTCGTGCGGTAGTGTGATCACCGTTTGTGCATATCCCCGCGCAATCTCATCATACTGGGAGTCCTGCGGTCGACATTGGAGATGATGAGATCGGATCAGTTGGTGCAGACACCGCAACGAAGGACTATCAGGCTGTCCTATTTTGCTCCAGGACAGGTGTCAGGGTATGAATGTCGGGATCCAACATTGTCCAGTTGAATACCGGCTGGCTGCGCCCCTCAGATGCAAGATGCAAGTCAATGTATCAGGACGAATCAAGTCCCGGATCCATGGGCCGAACTTGCGATCGTAACGTTCAAGTCTATCGGGTCGAAAATACTCCGGACGCAACGAAACCGCGGGCAACCCACGGAACTGCGTGTATCGTGGCGGTGGGTAAATATTGGGTATCGTCTCTCCCCGCGGAAATCAAGCATGATACCTCATCCGATGGCGAGCTAACGAAAAAGCCGTCATACCACCTGTGAACGTAATCTCAGGCTCAGCCTACCTCTCCCGTTTGCCGTTCCCGAGGTGATCCGTGTTGAGATTCATCGCCGGGGGTCGCCGTCGCGGTGAGAGTCGAGAGGACAGTCCTCGGTGTGGTCGTGCCCCAGAAATCCACGGAGATGGTAAAGGCGACATGCGCTCAAGGGTCTGGATTTGCCATCGTGGAAGTGGAACGGAACGGAAGAGCGAACGGGGACATCTTGCGGCTGCTCGTGTGATCTCGGCGCTTCAAGCAACAGTTTCCTCCCAAGGATTGCCAATGAGCGCCGGCGAGTATGTCATGCCGATGTACAGAAACCAAGGTATAATCCGACAATGTGATATTCGCGGTGGATGTCTTCGATATCCCTAGGACACCTAGCTTCGGGCTGCCAGGTGGAAGTCGAGGGTACATTACTCGCCATAGCTAGCGTTGTTACACAAGTATCGGGCGCGAAGTTGATGGTAGCAACTGTGCACTCACAGAGCTTGAGAAGTTCCAACGTACTTCTGTGCACAAGCAGTTCAAGCAAAGGCCATCGCTAAATATGCGATTGGTGTTGCAGCCAGCCTTTGTTCAACTGATAGAGTCAATGTTCGCGAGGGAAGGGAGGCAATCTTCATGCTTGAAAAGGTACACTGACCGAGGACTGGATTATCGGGTCACTCGACATTCACTTGCTACATTACAGCAATGCTAAAACAGTTGTGAGAACGAGGCACAACAACATAGGACGTGTCCTCAGAAACATATACGATAACTCGCATACCGCCCGCTCGTCTCGCTGGGACGTGTAATTTTGACTACTTGGCCGCGTCGAAGGCCATAATACCGGGCCACAGGGTCTGCCAACTGAATGCGAGGGAGTTGCGTTTCCTTCAGTCGACTAAATCGTGGCTGCCTCAGCATACGAGTTGCCAGTGAAATTTGGAACTCACTATTTTTGGAGTAATTGCTTCTTTTCTTCTGGTGTAAGGACTTCGTGCCGAGGAACCAGAGTGTGGTGAGTGATGTTGACAAGGAGATCAGCTTCGGAGAACTCTTCTAGCCGGTATTGCTGAGACATCGCCGCGATGACCTACAAGTCAAATCGAGTCCGGTGATGGTCTGAGACGAGGGTTCCAAAGCTCACTTTTCGTGCCGACGGTGTCATGTTACCCGGAAAGATGATGATTCCCCTCTGGATAGATTTCTCCTCAAGGATGGCGAGCAGTCTTATGGGTGAATGAGCGGTGAGATGGCACGACATGAATGACGCGTACTTTCGCATCGTTTTGACCCCGACACTCCTTTCGTCAGAAAAGAAGATAAATATCTGGTCTGCAGGGCTGTCTTGCGAGTTGGTAAAGAAATTGAGTTGGTTTCGGCTGTCAGTCCCATCAACTCCTGTGTAGTCTAATAGCCTGGAATAACAACGCACTCCACGCTCCCGCCGCTGTTTGCATAGTGTGCCCTAAAGGTAGTGAGGTCCATATTGATTTCTTCGTCAGAGACCTGGTATCCCTAGCTCAATGAAGTGTTTCGGTAAGATTGCCGCATGAGACGGGTATACGAAGCCGACGGACTCTGTCCTTGACGAGCTCATGTACGGTCCTGTTGACTTTCCAGAGTTTTGCGGTCTCGTCCTCTGCCATGGTTTCAAGTCTGGTGGTATTCAAACTCAGCTACAGAGCGATCTACTCCTCGACCTCGCATGGCACCACCACCGCCAACAAATGGTGCTAACCCGACTCCTTCGACGATACCACTCTCCAACGCGCTAATGGTGTGTTTTATCGCAATCCGTGAATCCAGCGTGTTCTCAGCGCCACGGTTTCCAGACCAAGTTCAAGCCCGCTAAAATATTCAAAGGCGCCGTAGAACCTACCCCACCTCCAACCCCAGGGGGAAACTCGAGAGCGAATGCTGGCCCACGACATATCACTGCAATCACCTTTGATGACAGAGGTGACCAAGTCCTGACGGCGTCCGAAGATGAGACGTTCCGCTTATATAGCTGTAAGACGGGCAAGCAAGTTATTCTCGTTGTCAGCTCCGTTGGAGTACGCCTTGACCTGAATGGCAAACAGACACCTGAAAACACTGTATTCAAAAAAGTATGGGGTTGATCTCCCTCGTTTCACCCACAAGAACACCACTGTCGTGCATGCCTCCACCAAGGAAGACGACACGATACGGTACCACTCTCTGCACGACAACAAATATTTGCAGTATTTCAAGGGGCACAAACAACGTGTAATATCGCTCGAAGTATCGCCCGTGGACGATGGATTCATGTCTGGCTCAATGGATAAGACGGTCCGTCTTTGGGACCTTCGTGTACCCACCTGCCGCGGGTTGCTAAACCTCCCTGCCGCCCCCGTGATTGCATACGACGCGTCCGGAATTGTCTTTGCAGTGGCAGTCAACCAGTACTCGCGAATCCTGTTGTATGACCAGGCGAATTACGACAAGGCACCTTTTCTGACGGTCACACTTGAGGATCCGACTTTGGCTCTCATCAGCTACCCTCCTCGACCGATATACATGACATCTCTCGCTTTCTCTTCGAATGGCAAGTATATCCTGGTGGGCTGCTCAGGCGACGCGCACTACATCATTGATGCCTTCGAGGGCCATCTCCTTGCCAAGCTAGAGGGTCGCATTGGACTGGAACGCCGACGGATGGACACTCCGCAAAGCATAGATCCTGTCAGAGGCAATAGCGGAGAGGAGGTCTCATGGACACCCGATAGTAAATACGTCATCAGTGGGAGCCTCGACGGACGGATTGCAGTTTGGGATGTGCAGAACCTGCCGGAGCGGACAGGCCAAGTCGATCTCAAGGTCCCACCTCTGCGTCTACAGCCACTGGCGAGTCTGGACGGTCACCCGGGTCCTTCCAGATGTGTACGTTTCAATCCCCGGCTGGCAATGATGGTTACCGCTGGTGCGGAATTGGTACGTGCTTCATTTTGCCTCTCTTAGACATAGCGCTCATTTCCTCCAGGCCTTTTGGCTACCGGATCAGTCCGCAGACAACGAAGAAATTGCCAAAGAGCTGCTGCGGAAAAAGTAGCAATTAATCAGAGACCGTCTTTGTTGTGTCACCTTGGAGTTCCGTGTGTGCGGGCTTATCAATCGTCAACTAATGAACGTGGTAGGATGTCATCTGTATCCCACTATTCGAAATACACCACAGAACATGAACAAAACATGAATCGACCCAGCGATAGAAAAATTACATGCAAGGAGAGGGAGCGATTAGGCTGTAGTCAGCTTCGCGAGCGAGATCTGGTTCATCGCGACGTTGGTAGAGAAGTATGCATTCTTTAGGAAAACATCTCCAACCTAAAGAAGGTCGTCAAGGGTCATCGTGCGAAAAATAGTATGCATCACTCACCAACCATTCCGTAGCAGCTCCGATCTGTTGGGGTTGGATTCCAGCGGTGCAAGCACCAGTGGGGTCATTGAGATTGACAGGCAGAACCGCAAGATCTCTGGGGTCGATCGCAAACGATGCGTTCCCGAACGAAAGGGCGAGGCTTGCTTGGGTGGTGCAGGGAATTGTGCACTGTTGCGTATCGCACGCACCACCGAGGCTTTGCATCACCGTCTGTGCATCTGAGGGAGGGGCAAGGATGAGTGTGGTACCCGTGTCAAGAATGGCAGTGCGCCCGGCAAGGCCAGTATCAGCGCCGTCGATGGTGACGGCATCCATTGCCCCCTCCCAGAATCCTTGCGCGTTGACGTTGGGGATAGTGACAAGAGAGTTTGCGACGAACTTGGTGGTGTCGAGCCCACCAAAAGTGACTTCTCCATCGTTGAGTTGATCAGCAAGACGCGGGATCTTGAAGGACGTGATTGGAGATTGGATGAGCTTGTTTGCTGCCAGCGATTCGACCGGAGTAAGGACTCTCTGCTGGGACAATGTCTGTACAGGGCGAGACGTGAGCTTTGGAGACAGCGGTACGGCGGGATAAACATACCGACTGAGCAAGTCCCATCAGACCATCGAAAGCTGTAGCATCCGAGGCAAACTGAATCGACTCTACAGTTGCGACGCCGAATGTGTGATTTTGCAGCGCTATACCTCCAATGTTGACATTATCCTCGCAAAGCAGGCCCTGGACTGCCCCCGATCCGTATGTGACCTGGAACTGTTGGCCGCTCTGCACGAATGAGCTAGAGCTTTGTGTGCCCAGGATGGTATGGTTACCCTGGAATGGCGTTGGTACTACTGGTCTCTATGTGAATACATATCAACTTACACAGCCTCCTTGTTGGGATTGACAGTTCTCGCCAGCAACCCCTGCGAGACGGTTTTAGGCGATTCTGGATGTTTGTGGAACGTGACTTACAGAAATCAGCGCTACCTGAATCCATAAGCAGCTGGAAATCCCGTGGAGGTGTCCCGATTTGTATGGTGGCAAGATATCCAATATCATCGGCTCTAGTGTAACGCATGGCAAATCAACATTCAACCCCCGGCTGAGAAACGGGGTCAACATACTCGATACTCAACCCAAGGGAGTTGTTAGCAGTGGGTGGTTTGGCGGTCGTAGTGCCACCATTTGTCGCCGCTTGGATATCGAGAGGGGAAACACCAGCGTTGGTACCATTTCTGTTCCCCGTCGCGCCTGTTACCGCGGCAGCAGCTAGGCCAGTTCTATAGCGTCTTCTGCTAAAGCTGGAACCTTGAGCTGGTGCAGTGGCTCCTGAACGTGATCCGGGCCCGCCCTCCAGTAGATACAGCCTCTTGTGCAGCTCGGAACGAAGAGTATGCTCTGATGGCTCCTCACGCCCCATCATACGGGCGAGACGCTTGGAACCACGGTTAATGTGTTGTTGTAGTAGCTGTGTGACCATCGGATGAGGATGGCACAAGTAGGAACGCGGCAAGTGGGGACGGGAAGAACATACAACTTGGGGGTGGAGATCTACACCACCCGAAACGTCAAGACGACTGAGGGGCATGCTAACCATTCCGGAATAGCTTCGAGGTTGACGACGTGTGTGGGCTGGAAGAGCGCTTGCTAGCACGGAATTCAGGAGGCATGTTGACAGGAGCAAGGCGAACAAAAACGATTTCATGATCGATCACAACGGGAGCAGGCGACGATGCGTTCTGTAGCTTGACTGGCGACACAAGTCTCGACAGGATACCGGATTGAGAAAGATCGTGAATCGACCAGCGACTGTTAAGCAAGGATAAATCACAAAGGACAGAGATGGCTCCTGGCCAGAGTAGGGAGGGAACAAAGGAACCGCGAAAAAAAAAACCCCCATCACCTTATATACTTACTGGCACAATTGCCCACTCAGATAGACGTGCTGTCAATGGTTACGTAAGGCGTGGTGGAGCAAAGGGTTACCTTGTCGACAATAGCTTAAACGGAACAGTTCCACTGAACAATGACATTCCGTGTGAGTGCGCCGCTCGACGGCGAACAACGTCGCATGGAAACGGATCGATTTGATATCGTCTCGCAAACTTTTCACCTTTGAAATGACAATCCGACCAGTCGTGATGGAGGAATAATATATTAAACTGGGTGTAAGATGGTTGTCAGTCGAGGAGTCCTCCAAGAGCTAGCTACCAGCCATATGTACGCACCTCATTGGTACCCATGATGAGCTGGAAAAAACTACAGCTTTGCTAGTACTTGGGGCCGTGGCAACGTATGCTCGCGCGCGTTCGATCGGACAGCCTCCAAACAATCCTTGTACAGGAAAGTCTTGATCGAGCCCCACACGCCTTGTTTGGGCAAAGCTGAAACCTCTTTTGCGAGCCTTGTAGCCTCCTTTAATACAACCTCAGTGCCAAGTTCAACGCTAGTACCACTACAATTTGCAAGGCGGTCTATAATGCCTGCTGCGTGTGCTTCAGCTGGTGTGAACCGGTGTCCTTCGAGGGCAATTCGCCGCCGAAGAGAAGGGTCGGATACCTTGGCGTTGAGGATGGCGGCAAGCGAGAGTGGCCAGGGTGCACCAAAATGAACCTAAAACGATGGATGTATTGGCAAAAAAATCCACCGAGTTACAAGCGATAACAGCATCGCAGACAGTACCTCATTCATGCATAACCACGCCCGTCTTCTGCTTCCATCAGTCATGACCCGGTAATCGCAACAGAGAGCGAGCATAAAGCCACCCGCAAAACAGTGGCCATTTATGGCTGCGATGATAGGGACTGCGCGCAAGTGAACAACCACACCAGCGCAGGCACAAGAGACGCACTAGGGAAGGTCAGCAGACGTGCATAGAGCGGATTTGCGGTGTCTGGAATAGAGTCTATATAGTCAGACAATAGAGAGGGCGGTGGCTACACAGACCGATGAAGAACCTGGGGTCGTCTTTTATGCTCTCGTACTGAAAGCCGTTGCTGAAGAATTTGTCCTGATTGCGTTTGCCGACGATTATAAGAGCACCTTCTCCGGCGGTGGACTTTGAAGGGGGATGCTGGTCGCCTGCAAGCCCATTGTTTGTCCAGTGTTTCTCGACCATGTCTAACGCGGGCCGGAGTGCATCGTCGATGAGACGTGCAGTAAGCCTGGAGTCCTCTCCGTTGTGCAACTCGATTATCCACAAGCCATCCTGGGCTGCAAAGAGTGGTTATTTACGCATGCCGGGTGACCTAAAGCATGGCGTACGATAAGTGAGGGTGAGGAGAGGCTGGGAAGCGGGTAACGATAAAGGATACTCCAAGGACGCCATCGTTCAAGTACCCGAGCCAAGGTAAACGTTGTCGTGTAGTAGCCGGTCACATGACCGCTCGACGAACCTGCCCTGAATCGAGTCCGGACGTGGCAAGTCCAGCCTGAGCGTTGTCTTGTTCAAAATGCGTTTCGTCACGCGCACTCTTGCGTTCGTGTCTCTCTTTGTGCTCGCTGTCTCTGCGTGTGCGTCTTCGTCTTGTCTTTTTGCGCGTGTCTAACTGTGTTTTCAGCCCCAGTCGAGTCGGTTGAGCCCGAAATTGCCATCGAGGCATCGTTCCCTGAGCAAAATCCGTTTGGTCGTATGTCACCAATTAACGCTTGTCCAACTCTGTGACACGTCTTTATAGACATAGTAAACGGCGAACGTAACCAAATTATCCTTTTGGTCGAGAACAGGAGCGACCAGAATGTGACGCTCAACTCTGTCGGCGGTTCATTCCATCGTTCCGATACGGGTGCCCTAGTGAAGAACGTCCGTCCTCCTCTCTTTTTCATTTCGGCTCCAACACATCGTTTCCTGTCCAGACAACCTCACTAACATATGGCGTTCCGCTGCTGGAAAAGTCTAAACTCCAAATTCCCTACACGTTCTACTCTGAGTAAGTATTTCCACGCTTTTATTTCCTCGAGGACCAATCACATTTGCTGCAGGTTCAAGGTAAGCACATCGTCTGGTTTCCAATCCTCTTTCTTCCCGACAGAAATTTAGCCAGGAGATCTCCGTCTCAACATATGGTTAGAGCATTCTGTGGATGTGAGCTCACATTTCGCGAATCCACGTCGTCGACTGACTGGTTATATTTTAGGACCTCAAGTTCCGCGTCACGGCCTTTGACTCTGTGGTGACCATCGTCGAACCCGAAGGTTCTTGGTTTGACCTCAAGCTGTCAGTCCTTTACGCTATCATCACGTTTCCTGCTTAGTTGTCACCATACCCAGCATTTCGACATACTTGATCGTCACTGCATTCATAGGCGGGGCCACTTATTTCCTCTACCTCACCTATTTCCCTGCCGCAAAAATTAAGAAATCCAAACGTGTTCGATCCGACGCCAGCACCCCCATCACTCCTAGCGGGGCCAAATACGAGGAAGAATGGATCCCAGAGCACCACCTCAAAAAGTCAAAGGCAAGGAAGCCCACCGCTGCGAGCAGTGGGGGGGAGATGAGCGGCGGCGAGACGAGCGGAACTGAAGGGAAGCGGCGCAAGGGGAGGAAGTAAAGTCATCCAGCCCCGCATAACTTGTCAATCTAGAATAATCTTTTACCCTGGATTATCTTTGGATGGGTGCATAATGTATATGCGACTACTTGAGAGAAATCATGGGATAGTGTATGTGGTGAGTTGTGACATGGACTCATATTAGACAAAACTAGGCATTGCGGGAGCTGCCGTCTTGTCCATTCAGACATCGATTTTCTTGTATCCCTTTACCTACTCATTCGGGATGCTAGTCAATTGCGAAAAACATGCAGGACAGACCGACGTACTCTGTTTTCCACGAGCATTTGAGCATACTTTTCCGATAGCCACCGGCAGTTCTCAAGAGAGTTAACGCCCTCGTGTCGTTGACATTTGACAAGCTCGTCTCGCACCAAGCGAGCCTCCATGGCTTTGACCCAAGACTCGCGGATGAAATCCTCGCGTTCCTGTAGTTTGGCTATATCCAGACCAACCAAGGTTTGTATCGTAGAAGCCAATTAGGTAGGAAACTGAGCTACTCACCTCTAATCAGCTCTGCTCTGTCGTCGGACATGGTGTATGGTGTATACTGGTCAGTGTACCCAGGAATCGGAAGGGCTGAAGTGGTTGTATTTAGTCTTGTTTGGTCAACCTTAGCATGTACAGGACTGAAATTCACTTGCTCCGCGGGTGTGCTCTCCTGCCACGTTCTTTAGAAAATATAATCCACAGTTGAGTGCATTATCCTGTTAATTGACGACTTTTTGTGGCATAAACCTCGAAGTGACCGCGGACACATCCGTAGCGCTTTGTTTGATTGGACGAAGTCCCTGATTCAAGACTCGAATCTCGTTTAGGCATGATGAGCCAACCATTCATCACAATCACATTCCAGTGTGGGTCAAATCCCCATCATAATGGAAATTAATGGAACTCCCTCTGTTACACAAATTATACGAAAAGTTGCCAAGTTGTTACTCGCTCGGTGTTGTTCAACGTTCATATCATTCCGCGACCACGATATTCCTCTCGTCGCCCGCACCCGCGCATTGCAACCCTCTCAAGTGTTCCGCATGCAACCTTCTCTCCCTCTTCTCCTTCAGATATTCCCGGACAACGTATGTGATAGTGCATATGAAGATGCAAAATGTCAGCAAAGAAACCAGTTCTCCTAGTTGTCGTATGAACCCATGAGCCACTTCGTTCAACAGTGGCATCAGTTGTCTCATGGCGTTTTGCACGATGTCCTCCTCGTTAACGAACAGTCCCATAACAGGTGCCGTCGCCTTTGCCTGGATGTAGTTCTTGTGTGTATATGTTAAATCTGGCATCGGTACCAACCATACTTACTTACCTAGGTGAGAATGCAAGTCGACGTAGCCTCGTGCGGTGTATTCTGCTGGCATATCATGCCTTTGTCTGGGGTCTAGACCGCCTCGAGGATATTGCTATCTTCTCAGTCCTCGGCCTCGTGTATGCCGATAGGCGTTGACGTCGGAAAGGTGTAAAAGGTTCGCCCATTGATCCATCAATGGTAGCATGATATGTGAGACTGACATACGTAAAGTTCTGCTAGTGGTCTTGATGAGTCGGGGTCAACGAATCCCTTGGCGCCTCCGGCGCCCAGAATGCCAGTGTGGGATCAAATACGCGGGGCTCGGGAGCCCCTAAAGCAACGATCAGGTACGCTGGTAGGTTCACGAAGATTTCCACGATGTCCAGACGTCAAAATGCACGCAAACTCCTATCAGAAACATATGTAGTTTCGATTCCACGGAAGTAATCAAAACCCGTAGGATTGTCGGACCTTAGGAGCGCGATCCATGGGATGGGAATAAGTATTCCGGCTGGGTGCCGAACAAAGAAGAAGAAGCAAGATGAGCGCGCGATGATCGTTCACTCTATGAGCCAGATGACAGTCGAGTTGCTCTCAATGGCTCTCCTCGGGAAGAAAAACAGAACATTTACAGATCAGCAGGACAATACTTGTTGCGTCAGTGCCTTGCGTCGATTGTCGGATTGTCGGAGTAGGTTGATCAGTCGAGGCTCGGTCCTACGGACCTATGCGATCGACGTCTGAAGATGTGAGGTCATGACGCTGCACGAATTGTGAAGTATCGTTGCGAGGTAGCGTGATCCTCGGTCGGACTATACATCCGTAAGCGTCTACATGCAAGTGTGCAGTGCTTGTTTTCTCCCATCCCTCCTACTTCTCTTGTTGGGCCCCGCCTCCCAGCACAAGGCAGTCCGTATCGCACACCCGTTGCATTCTCATTTCCAAAAATCGAACTGGACCCATTACCTGGTCAGCACCCGATCCCCCTGACCGACCCGCCATATCTCGGCCCCACCCTCCCCACCGACACCAACGACCTCGCCAACCCAGTCGACACCCAGAATCTTTTTCGTACCTCCCCATGCTTTCATGCTCGCAACGGCGCTCTTCAGGCTTCGGAGATCCCAGAGGCGCGCGATCCCGTCGTAGGCGCCAGTCAAAACCTGAGGTGCACTAAAGATCGAGGGTAGAGACAATGTTTCGTGGCTGTCGGTACTTTGGGACGATGTCCGTGTGACGCTGGGATAGACCAAACAGGATGGTGTGGCAGGATGTATGAGCGTTCCGGCTGTACTCGCGAGCGACGGCGAACGAAGGTCGAAGATAGAGACGGTTCGGTCCGTAGAGGATGCGAGAACAGTGTGACCATCAGGTGTAACCACCAGATCAAGCATCGGTCGTTCGGGGACAGTCTAGACAGTAGGATGAAAATGAATAAAACGACCGGAAAGCGCAAGAAACGTACAATTGTATTCATACACACACCCGATTCGACGTCCCACCTCCGCACCGTCGAGTCAAACCCACAACTATAGGCCCGCTCGTTCGATCCAGGCGCGAAAACCGCCTTGGATACCCGCGCCGTGTGGGATTTGAGCACGGTCGTAGGGAGCTTGCGTTTCCCGTGCGCCTGATCCGCCTCGTCGGTGGTCTTGCGCCGTTTTTTGCGTTCGGAAGAGGAAGTAATGTCAGATGTGGGTGCGACTTCATCCTGCGCAGGAATAGTGGTATCCCAGAAGCCAATAAGATGATCCCAAGATGCGGTGAGCAGATAGGAACCAATATGATCAGAACTAATAGAAGAGAGAGGGGAGGTGTGGAGGTGAAGCGAGGCGAGCACTTGGGAGGACGGGGATGCATCAGGTACGAGCGGGATGCGAGTTAGAGAGGCCGTCAGATCGTGCGACGCGCTCGCGATTAGAACAGATTCATCCGTTGATCCTGGGGACGGAACAACGCAGACAGAAGTGATGGGTGCCCGGTGCGCTGGAACGTCCCGGACCAACTGCTGCGCATAGTCAAAGAGGCGGATATGACCATCATACGAGCCGGTTAGAAAGTGTCTAGAAGAAAGCACGTCCGAGTATAATAGAAATGCACGAGGAAGAGGCGTACTGGGATATACGACACGAAATGGAGGAGACCCAACTCTCGTGCGGAAGGGTCGTCATGCGCTGCGGTGGCAATACCGACTCGAAATACTCGATCTCGAGGGTGTCTTCCTATGCTTCCCATCAACGTGGTTCTCGTGCACACAGTCGGCACTGCTGTCTCATGTATGCGCACCTCACTAATACCGTGTTCTACGCGACATTCTCCGAGGGTGGTTCGCAGGATCGCTCCCCGAACGAGAAAGTCGAATGGGATGGGTTTTGTGTGAGAGAGGGCTTTGTTAATGAGTTGCGAAAGCTGGTAGCGTTTCCAGTCAACTGGTATCATAAATTTTTGAGAAGGAAGAGCATAGGGTGTTTTGGTAGTGAAAAGGACCGCCGCAGCGGTCGAAGTAGCCATGATGACAGTCTGACTGGTCGAGGTAGTGCTGTCAGAAACCATACCTGATCCTTTGTCTGTGGCTGTGTCATATATGTACCATTCCCTGTAGCGCCCTCCGAACAAAGACAACTACGTCCCGTCAAATCGACTGTTGTCTTGCTCCCTCAAACGGAACGATATAACACTATCGGCTAGCCTTTCCCGGGCATACTAGAGAGTTTTGGAATACACACACGAACTATTTCCGAGTAACTGATTTCCTACCGTCTATAGTTTCATTGCCAACGTTCCAGTTGAGCCCGATCGATGCTGAACATGTTTCCATGTCACGCGCAACCGCTCACGCGACTAGTTCGTGCGCACGTAGTGACTTTCGGACCGTGGCTTTCCCGGTCGCTCATTCCTTTAGGTAATAAAATAATTGGTTGATTGCAAAACCCGAGATAATGACCTTTTTTATTACAACCAATTACGATATCATTGCAATTACTTAATTCAAACGGAAAATTTCGGCCAAAATTTCATCAAAAGGTGACCAAGGCAAATTTTTTATTCCAATAATGTCACAATGTAATGTGTCAAATGCCCACCTATTGCGTGCCGAAACGAAATTTCCGACATTGCGTTCGAGCTGAGCTGCGTTACACGCATAGATTATAGCATGTTTCAGTCAGCTCACTCGTGGTTCGTTTTGTCTCAAGACTGTGGAGTTACGGTGGCCACGGTGCTGTCCGCTCTGGGTCCGTCGGCACCGTTGTTCCTCTCATAGTTATTAGTGGCTAACGAGGACACCAAGAGTCTGATCCGTTCAATGATGGCCCGTGTTGCGGAATGCCTATGAATTTCTAGGCGTCTTCCCCACGCAACTCATTCACATCGAAGTCAGCGATCGGAAAGAGTGCGTACACCTCTGCACGACCTGGCTCTCGCACGGAGACAAGAAATATAGCTATGGTTGCCGTCCAAGAGAACTTCGTCACTTGCAGCCGGATACTAGATTATGGGGCTAGAAACTCCTCGGGGCACCTCTTCCTGCGACCTATGGGTTCAGTGTCATAAACATGATCGTGTCAGAGACAGGTCAGACAGGTCCATGGCATGAAATGCAGACTGCGCGGGGGAGATGACAGCGTCACCCACCCCTCCATGCAGGTTAACAGCACAAACAATTTTGACCTCCCCGACATGTTCTCTTTGCAGAACGGCAATATCTTCCCTAACGACTATGAGGCCATAGACGTCGAATCCAAGGCTTGGATCAACGCATTTGATGCCCTGACAGAGAGAACGCAACACTTTCAACAAGACAAACAAGGAGTTGCTTCTCTCGCTTCTGAGGAAAAGTCCAGGATATGCCACGATTGCCTCAATCTTCTGTGGATGGCAGACGAAATCAGTAATGGTCAGGGAGGGCATGGTGGGAGAAACACAGGAGATATCTTCATCAATTGCTCGAAGGGGTACGAGAACAGCTCACTTCTGGCTCAGCGCACAAAAGATTGAGGATTATTTGCTCCCCCCGCGGCGGCTCAAGCATCTGTGGCTTTCGAAAGCGTTTCTATGAGAAGCTATATCCACGTTCAGCCAAGTGGTTCACCGAGCACATCGAAGACTAATCGACGTGTTTGCCCTGGAAGCACAGTTTCACGAAAAGGGCGACATTCCCGATCCCGCATAGTCCCGCCAGCGGCAAGACAACAGCGCAACCCAGATTTCGTTCGATTTCGTGGCGTTAAGGCCCGACCTTGACCTGCCTGATGAGTTGCTTGAAGGCTTAAAGGTGTGTTGCGGGCGATGTTTTTTGGTGGTCCAGCGTTTGTCCGAACACGGAGTGTAACTCGCATATTGACTAGCACAACATCCAGGACGTGTACTCGTGCAAGATGGAACGCAACAAAGGTCAGTGGAAGTGATATCTTGACGATATTGATACGTGAGCGGGGAATGGGTCTACGGACGGCGACCGACTTTGTGGGGGAAGGATGCCGATGGATGCCTACTTCAAAGAACGCGGCCATACGAAGTCCTACGGGAAAGCACCTGAAGCTGACTCGGAACACTGCTTGGACAATATTAGCGAATAGGTAACATGATGTAGTCCTTTGAAACGAAGAGGTATTTTGGAGAAGCTTTCGAAAAATTGCGGAGGACGCGCCTTGTCAGGCTGCACAAGTAAACCACCACAGTTGAACTATTTCCCTCGGTATGATCGTGGGCCCTGACATGGATACTCCATGCGCACGTTTGTAGTACTAATACATGCATCATTAAGCCTCCTGATTTCATTCCAGGGACCAGAGATGATATCGGCATCGAACGGCATTCATCTGAATCATGCAGGGGTAGATCTACTGTGGAGTACTCAAAGCTTGAGGTGTGCATCATACGTCGCCGTCATCCGCAGGGCCTTGGTGTCTAGACAGGTGTGACATAAGCCGAGTGGTACACGTGGTATGGGGAGGACCTTACCATCGCCGACTTCAGGCTGTCCTACCCACTATCTGCTTCAGTGCACCAGGCATTTGTGAAGGGGTAAGCGGGTGGTGTCATAATAAGAACAGGCAACTACTCTCTTGCGCGCAACGTGAGTAGACATACGATATTGCTCGAGGGGTGTAGAGGACAATTATTGCACTGGGTAGGCATTGATGGCAGACGTGAAGATGGCAGACGTGAAAGGGATGAATGAAAATCAAACAGGTATGGATGGGGCGATGGGATGAGCTGATTTGCGTTGTACATGACCACGACCGAACACCATAAAAACAACCAAGGAGAGGATTGAGGATGTGGTGCAGACAGATGGTCAAGAAGAGATGGTGTGGGGAGTATCCGGCGCAAACGGGGGTGGTCTACAGAGTGGAATAGATAACCGGTGATAATGTGAGCTACAGTTCATCTGGGACACTGATAGAGAAGTACGGATGGTGCAGGGCCTCCCGCACAGTTATCCGTTGGGCAGGATCAAAGGCAAGTAGTCGGCGCACGAGATCCAAAAAATGTTTGTTGATCTGGTCGTTGGGTGGTATAACATCCTGCGAGTAAATGGAAATTGATTGAGCGAATAGCGGCAGGATGCGCAAACGAAGAATTACCACGAGTGACTTGGTTGCACGAACATCCTTCTTGCTTTGTCGCGACGCCTTGGGCTTGGGCCAGTCAAGCCGGGGACCTTCCTTAAAGAACTCCGGCTTCGACCGCGCCCCTGCACGCGCAAAGCGATCGGGCATCTTTCCCATAACGGCTTCCATCATGGCGAGGTGCTCAAGATTATCGTGCGTTTGATAGAGTGCGACCCCGGTATAAAATTCGACAAGAATGCATCCTAACGAGTATGCGTCACACGGATATGACCACCCCAAACCTAAGAAACCTCACGTAAGCGGAATGATAAACCCTGCGAACAAAGGAAGCGTACCAAGGATGATTTCCGGTGCTCGATAGTGACGTGTCGAAACAACCGTTGAGTGATACTCTTCCTCGAACGTTGCAGAACCGAAATCTATAAGGCGAATGTCCGTGGATTGAAGTATCAGTTTTGTTCGTGGTGGGGCGTTCCGCTGTAAAAGGAAATCTCGTTATATTTGTGTCTAAGACGCAGCAGCCACTCACCTTTCCAGGCGCGGGCACAACCGCAAGTCTGTAGTCATTGTGCACAAGTAAGATATTTTCCGGTTTGAGATCTGTATGAATCAAGTGGAGATCGTGCAGGACTAAGACGGCGCACACGTGAGTTGCGTCCCAGAATTTTAAGGTAACTACGTACAAGCAACACTACCAAGCAATTGCCTGGCAAAAGCTTGTATGTGGTTCCGAGGGAACGGTGCGAATTCGTTCTCCTTCAAAAAGTCATACACACACATGCCCAACAATTCAGAAACAAGGCATATATGGTTTCGGTGGTCAAACCAGTGGAGTAAATGGATGCATTTGCTATAAAACCAATTGCAATGGGATGTTAGCATTCCGGAAAGCGTTGTCGAGCAGGTTGACTGACTGAACATTTGCGGGGTCTCTTTCCTTGAGCTTCTGGAGGACACGTATCTCGATCTTGCTCGCATCACGGTACTTTGGGATGGCACGGATGATCTTTATCGCTACCCTGTTCTGTGTTTGAATGTCGACTGCTTCTACCACTTTGCCGAAGGTTCCCTGCCCTAGAAGGCGGACCGTGCGATCTGAAAGTAGTGAGTGGTCGGAATGGATGAATGCTGCAGACAGCCTGAGACGTACAACGATTATAAATTATGTCATCTGGGACAATAATGTAGTGGCCTTCCTTATCATCGCAAGGAACGACGCCGTTGGATGGCTGGTGGGGAATTAATGGACTGTTCCTGACGCAAGGATCATAAACTAGATGTTACGTACGTCTGTGGTGGCAGGCCCGCTGCCGCTTGCCCAGGACTTGGAGGAGAGTACGGCGGGCTGATGTTGTAGGCCGGTGGCGACTTTCTTCACGACGGTCCCACGGGAGTCGTCGGGCTGGTCTCGCTTCCTCTTCTTTGGCGCTGGTGCCACAAGCACTGCCGAGGAAGTGCTAGCGGACATGGCCTGTGCCTCTGCAGCGGCACGGGCTCTGGTCCTGATTGGAGCTGAATAGGGTGGAGGCTGGTAGGAAGCAGAGTAAGCATTGGTGTGGGTGGTTGCAGGAGATATGGTGGATGGAGGTGGGGTGTCTTCAATAACGATTACTTCACGGACACGGCCTTGGTTGTCGACTTCTTGTACCTCGCTATAGCTGACGGTGTACTGGTGGGCTCTCTTGCGCTTGCGGGAGACGACGGGGGGAGTGGGCATCATTGTGGGATTTGAGCGAGGCTGGGGGAGTGATGGGGGATGATACTGGTCTAGGAGGGGAGGGAAAGGCTGACGATTTATTACGGCTTGCATTCCCTGCAGGAGAAGATGGTGGTAGGGGACGAAGGGACAAACGGTGAGGGAACGAGATTGAAAGCCAGCAAGCCAGCTCAACTTGTCCGGGTCTCTGAGAATGCGACACACAGGATCAAGTGCTGCTTGTTGTCTCTTGTTTGGTCAACTAAAGAAAAAATAACGCGACCAATTGTTTTCGTAAGGATCTTGACAAAAAGAGTTACAACAATGGGACCAAATCTCGGTTCGCGTACATTTTCGTAATGAAACGTGACCATTCGTTCCCAGTTTGCTCGTCACGCGGGGCGGTCACGGAGGGGCGCACTCGCTGTGGTCGTCGTCGAGTCTGTCCGCCCCGCCCATCCCGCACCCGAGCTCGCCGTTCCCCTCGGCCTCCAGCCCACCCGCTATGCGTGGACTTCCCTTTCCCAGCAACGCTCTCTCTCACCGCGAAGCAGCGAGCGAAAGCGGAACACCCTCGAGCAACGTCGACGACATTCCGATCGATCCTGCCCTCGCGGACACCTCAACCATCGTACCAGCCATAGCTCGCGACAGAAATAAACATTCAGAGCGTTCTCACCAGGCAAGTTTCGTCCGTTTCCCATATCTGTACCTCCCAGTCCGCGACAGACACGTCGCGTCTTGTAATTAGCTTCAGACGTGGTTACGGTGTGCAGTGCTCATCGAATCATCAACAGCTCCATCCTATCATTGTCCAGGATAATTTTGCTCCTCGGCACAGGCATCACTCTCAAGAACCGTTGCAGTACGACCAGGGGCCTCAAGGTGATCCGTTCGCGCCTCAGCCACCCGCGGCTTATCTGCCGATCCCGGAAACGGAGCTTCCACGGGTCGCGAGGCCGCAAAGACGAAAGAGAAAACCTAGGCGTGAGGAGGAATGTGGATTTTGCCAGGGTAATGATTCCAAGAACAAGCATGGCGAACCCGAGGTGATGGTCTCCTGTGAAGAGTGCGGGCGGAGTGGTGCGTCTCGTCGTGCCCGGCCTCGTGGTCGGATTTATTAATCGTCATTCCCAGGACATCCAAGCTGTATGGAGCTTGGCAAGGTCGCCGAGGTAGTACGTTCCTACCCTTGGAAATGTATCGAATGCAAGATCTGTGAGATTTGCCAAGAAAAAGGGGACGATGTAAGAACGACCGTCCAGTCTTTGTGCCGTCGGTTCATATGTCAATAGGCCAGAATACTATTTTGCGACTTCTGCGATCGAGGTATACCACAAGTCGTACCGCGCATCCAGCTATTCACATTTCGCTTTCGACAGGTTGGCACATGGATTGTCTCCAGCCTCCGCTGGAGGAAGAACCACCTGGCCAGTGGCATTGTCCTTTATGCCCACCACTCAACATACTCCCTCCCAATCCTGATTCCACTCTAGCCCAACATGATCCCTTCCCCCCCGCAGGGCTGGACTACCCCGTTCATCCATCTGATCCGGGTGGATCGACTAGTGGCCCACCCGGAGCGGACCCTGAATTGGATATCCAAGTCGATGATTCATCCACCGACGAATCTTCCGATTCGGACTCGGATTCAAACGAAATGGTGAACGCCCCCACGGCGCCCCGCCCCAAATCGGTCAAGAAGAAGAGACCCGCTAAGCGCACAACGGAGGCGCAGACCCAGCGTCCCGTAAAACGCATGCGTATCAAGGTTCGCTCTCCTCCTCCCCCGTTAATCGTACGGTTGCGGCTCCCGCCCAAGGGTAAAGGCAAGGAGCGTGAAGACGATACGGAGCACAATATCTTTGAAGATCTTCTAGCACCTGCAGAGAGGGATACGTCGAAGACGGGTATCGACAACTTCGACAGGACAAGATTTGAGAAGAGTAGGCTTGCTGCTGAGGTATGCAGTCGATCAGGTACTCTGGCGTCCTTGGCTGACCACACATCCCCAGGAGAAATTGTATCCGACTCCGGCACCACCAGCTTCGGCTGCCGAAATCCCAGATACGCCGATCGCCGGTCCGTCCTCGCGGCCTCTTCGCTCCACCACCCTCCATCAATTATCTATACCTTCTTCGTTACCACCCGCGTCTCCTGCCCCATCCACCCCAAGTGTTATCCCCGCTACACCAGGAATCTTCTCCCAAACCCCAAATACTCCGACCGCATCCGACGGACAGTCGACGTTGCGTATACGTACCATACGTTTCGGTCCCTACGACATTCATCCTTGGTACGACGCCCCGTTCCCAGAAGAGTATGCAAATATCCCAGACGGCCGGCTATGGATATGCGAATTCTGTCTGAAGTATATGCGTAGCCGCTTTGCGTTTGGTCGACATCGAGTGAGCCGTTGTCTGAACATAGAACATACTTGTAGCTGATCAAGTGTCTATAGATGAAATGCAAAGCCCGCCATCCGCCAGGCGATGAAATCTACCGCGACAATGCTATTTCCATATTCGAGGTGGACGGACGCAAGAACAAAATATACTGCCAAAACCTTTGCCTCCTATCCAAGATGTTCCTTGACCATAAATCTCTTTTCTACGATGTCGAGCCATTCCTATTCTACGTCATGACAGAGATCGATGACATTGGGGCTCATTTCGTGGGATACTTCAGCAAGGAGAAATGTTCACCGAAACAATACAACGTGAGTTGTATCATGACGCTTCCAGTACGACAACGGCAAGGCTGGGGAAACTATCTCATCGACTTCAGTAAGTCTGAGAATCTCGCAATCATATCAAGCTGTTAATTGGGTCCCTGCCCAGGTTACCTGTTGTCAAAGAAAGAGCGACGTGTCGGATCTCCCGAAAAGCCACTCTCTGGATTGGGTGCTCTTGGCTATAGGAACTACTGGACGCTTGCGCTTATGCGGTTCCTCAGATCAGCTCCACCAAAACCGACTCTGGAAGGTCAGCTCATCTTTTACTCGCTAATGTGTTGACTCTCCCTCACGCCAGGTGCCCTGCGTACCATCGAACAGATATTAGTAGAGCCACGGCTATGACTGTGGAGGACATTTTTGCCATCCTCACGCAACAAGACATGATTGCAGTGGACACGGCATTCACGGATTCTGCTCGTCCGTCACCTGGGCAGTCCATCAAGTTCCCACGTGGTCGCAGAAACGGTATTGCGCGAAAGCACTTGCAAAGACCCAATTCACAGAAGCAACCAGAGGGCGGAAGCAACAGATCTAATGGGTCTTTCGTTGCTCCTACACTCTACGAAATCTCTTGGGAGCAAGACAAGGTGGAGCGTTGGCTGGAAGCCTGGGAAAAGAAAGGATACCTGAGGCTCAAGCCCGAGAAGCTGAAATGGACACCGTTCGTGCTGTCTCGTACTAGAGCGGGTGTGGAGTTTTCTCAGACGGAGGGAAGCTTGGGTTCCGGTGCCATAGCCCACAGCGTTACACCTCAGAGCCCAGGGGATGGTGGGACGCCTACACTGGATATTGGCGATCGGGCCAAATCCTTGGGTTCTAAACAAGGTTCGTCAAACGAACAGAACGAGCAGGTGGCGGTCGTTCCCAATGCCGTAGAGGTGACTGCAGCCCACCTCTTTGACGACCTGCTTCCCGGGAAAATGGCCACACCAAAGAAGCAAGCGAAAACCAAGCCCAGGGATGCTAGCCCCGGCTCTCTTACGATGTCCACCCGATCAGCTTCTGCGCGCGCGGTTCCAGACGGTGACTCTGGACCCCATAGGGAAAATAGTGAAACGTTACTTGATGGTACGAATAACGCTGTGCAGAGGATTGAAGACGTCAACTCCATGGTGTCAATCAAGCGTCGCCGTGGCCGGCCCCCAAGAGTCCGACCGGCTGAAAACCCTACCATTCTATCTCAATCCTTTTCGACAGAGTCTGGACTGACATCCCCGTCCAAGCCAACATCCCCTCGGAAGCGCAGGAAACTTGATTCACCCTCTCCCGAGGGCCTTCGTGCATCCGTGGAGCTTGGTTGTGCTGGGCGGCTTGCTGAGAGTGTCGATCAACCAATCGGCCGTCATCTCTTGGTCGTAAATGGAGAAGGTCATAGGCTTGTCGCCGGGACTTCGGAAGGGGCAGCAGAGCCTAGTGAAAAGAATGGCTTGGCTGACGACATCACGCAACAGGAATGCACGGACGTGAAATCTGAGGATCTGGGCACTCCGCTCACGGGACTGACCAGTCGGCACAGTGTTCCGAGTGATGATACCGTGTTCGTGGCAGAGGGTGCTAATGGTTCCGTGGTTCGCAGCAAGATTTCAGGGGAGGGGGAGGCAAATTCACCGCTGCTCGGTTCACGTGGCACAGGGAATGGAGGTACCGCAGAAGTTGCTGTTGGGTTGCAAGTGATCGAGGAGGACTCAGACTTGGATGCAGAGGGGGAGCCAGATGACGAGATATGAATATATGGGACGGTCATGTATTCCTACGGATCCCTTCTAATTGTTTGAGTAGTTACTCTTTTTTTTCTTTTTTTTTCTGGGATACGAACCAGAGCGCCGATATGATTATTTGTTTGGACACGGCGTAAAACGAGCCACAGCAAGTGCGAGCGGTTCACACCTGGTTCACCGTGGTTCAACAGCAGAGTCAAGCTGCCCATGGACAACTCCCAGCCCCATGGGTGAGTACGTCCCACAATATACTTGCCCATCGTCCAGTGCATCCGCCCACGGTGCTATTCCGACCGCAATGTCTCACCGTATTTTTATTCGCCTGCAGTGACCCAGGCATGGCCTTTGGCCACCTACAACGTGATCCCAATGTCAGCAACGTTTCGGTGAGGATCACCTCTGATTTCACCTCTCCAGGTAGCCTCACCGATGAATCCATTGCAGAGTCTCAATCAAGCGCTGGGTCCTCACCTTACCCCCACGCTTAGTGCCCGGTCAGCCTTTCATGATGGTGCATTCCGGCTGACAGATTCGCCACCAACCATCCTTGACTCGAACGGTAATGGTGCTCGTCCCACTCAGCCCACTGCTGGACCTTCACGTTCACCCATACACGAATTTACCGTTCCCCTCACGAATGATGGTCCGACCACGAACGCACTGAAACGCAAACATAATGACGGCGCTAATGCCATGTCGAACAGCCAGCTGGGGAAACGAAGACGAGAAGGTGAAGACACGGGAGAGTTTGATAACGATCCCGTTCATGGTTCAAAACATTGGACCGAGGAAGAGAAAACCAAGTTGTTCACTTGGCTCATGGACCCAAGCGAAGACGAACATTGGAATTCCCTTCGCTCTACAAAAAATTTGTGCTTCCGAGAGGTATGTGTTGGTAGTTTGCCGACACTTCCTTCGTTTATGGTTGGTTGCAGTGTGCCTTGGATGTATTTGGGGGGAAGAAAACGTACCAAGCTCTTAAGGGTTGCTACGAACGCAACTTTAACCTGTTTAAACAGATCTATGCTTTCGAGGCATTTCATGCAGCATCTGGAAGTGGACCCCTTAACATCATTATCGAAGGGGATAGGCTACGAGAATATGAGCGCCGCCTTCAGCTAGCACGGAAGGGTGGTTGCGATGTTGGAAATCTCAATGCACGAACTATAGACCATTGGCACCGAAGCGGATGGTACAGTTTATTTTACCGCAGGTGGGCCACAGTCAATCGACCATCCATGAAAACTAAAGGGAATACCTTCTAGGTGGAACGGCGACCCGGCAGTTACCCGACCCTCTACTCGATGTAATGCAAATGGTGCATCGGTGGGTGCGGGAGGCGCAGTCAATAGTGATGAAGTTGAGGACGAAGAGAGTTCGTTGGACGTATTAGATCCTCCACACTCTGCACCACCGCAAGTTGTCCGTACGCCGCCCTACTCCCATCCTGCAAACCCCCAAGTTTCTACTGGCTTAGATCATATTGTTGTGGAAGCAGGATCGTCAGGTTCACCTCAGGGTCGGCCTGCTGTTCCAGGACAAAAGCCTACGTCGCCTCAACTAGAACAATCACACATCCATTTCTCCGTCCCGCAGAACCTGATGGCTGTCTGTCTCCAGCTGCTTCAAGCACAGGTTCAGCACAGCAAGCTCAAAATCGATTACCTGCGCAGACGCGAGGAGCGAGAAGAAAAAGAATGTTCAATACGTCAAGAGCTGGAACGTCGCAGGTTCGAGAGAGAGCAAGCGGATCGGGAGAATAACAAAGAATTCGGAATGAAGCAGCGGGCTCAAGTTGCTATGGATATAATGGCCAATCCAATAGTCGATCCGTCCGTGCGGCAGGCAGCAGTGGACTATTTGAAGAATCTCCTGGCTACCGATTGAACTGGTTCGGTTTGTGAGTATAGTATAGTATTGCCTTGATGGCTATTATGTTGCCGCGGACAGTCGTTGTACATCCAACCATGTTTGTATCCACCTTGTGCCCACTGTACCTAGTACCATAGAATCACCTAATAGCATTTTGTAGTGGCATGCAATATAATGCACGCGTATATTCCACGACTACCTCGTATTCGTTCCCTAGCATCATCTCGTAGCCCAGTGCATTGCTCCTGCATTTGGTCTCCATCCGTGAGTCGTAGTTGTAGGAAATTGAACAAGGCTGTACAATCATCCTGGGCCCAATTGAGCGCTCGAGCCGCAACGTCAGACGCGCTTCCAGCACTTCTTCGATCCGCTTGGGCGCAGTGCCTGCGGACCGTTGCCTATCCTCCTTGTCTTTCAGACATCCTGTGGGTCATCCTCCACGTGCTTTTCACCACCAGGCAACCGCACATGTTGGTTATGCAATAGGAAACACACCAGTTACAAGGGAGGCTAATCATCCAAGTAATTGTCACCGACTTCATATGTTTGTGGTTCTACATTACCATGCCGTCAGAGCTCTGTTGTGCCCTAGTCAAACGACGATGGACGAGTCTGCCATAACGCGACTATCAGAGACATTCTGGGTGGGTTCGTATGAACATACCGCTGAAACAGATCCAATGGACCGGTCTCTTGTCCTGCATTTCCAGCTCCCTGTTTTTCAGGGATAGTGACTGGCTGTATAGGTACCCAGCAACTCAGTGGGCTTATGCCCTCCTCGTAGCTTGCGTGAGAAACATAGAGTAGTAGTCCGTCTGATATTACGTTCACCGGCATAGTTGTAAGCCTGTTGTGGTCGGTCCCCGAGTCGATCGACATCCCAAGGTCTGAGGAGGGCAGAAATTGGAATGGCACTGAAGTTGGGATATCGACGAGGATCTCCCGCGTCGAACGGGCTAAGGGGGCGATACGCGAGTGTAGCGTAGGGAGAGTCGTGTCCGTGTGGTAAGGAACAGGAATGAATGACGTCGGATACTGGAAATTAAACGAGGTTGGTTGTGCATCGTCGGAGCCGCTGAACGAGAACACGGTCGAAGGTGGTGCAAATTTTGGCAGTTCAGCAAGTCGGGTGTCCCGCCACCAGAATCTATGGATCAGGTGAGCACAAAGTCATCGTCATCCAATCGCTGAGTACCTGAAAGGAGTTTCACAATCTGCGATGTCCTGACCTTTCCACTTGATGACATCGAGGACATGCAAAATCCCGTTCGTCTTCCAATTGACGTCGAGGATACAGTCCAATATGGTTAGTGGGGGGAGCGAAGACGGAAAGCGAGCAAGCAGTTTTTTTCCCAGGAGACGAGATCGAAGAGTAGTATTCGGTGCTGCAGAGTGATATGGTCAGCACCATCATCCTGAATTGAGAAGGAATTATCGGCACATATTCCTATGATTCCCGACGTCGACTGGTGGGTGATCGCCAGACATCGCTTCCCCATTGGTACTGGTGCCAACGCAACCCAGTTTGTCTCCAGATCAGAAGGAAGGCCATCGTCTCCATCATTTGAGGCGTCGTCCCAAAGACCAGGTTCCTCTTTCATCTCCAACAACTCCGCGTACATGCACTTGTTTGCCCATTTACTAGGCACCCTTGACCGTCTCCGTTTGTTTTTGCCGCGCTTCTTGTTTAGATGGTTGCCATCATTTGCCTTAGGTGCAACATGATGAGCGTCAGATACGTCTGATGCGCCTGCGAGGAACGCGTAGTTTGCTATTCCTTCCCTCATCACTTGAGGTTCTTCGTCGATATCATCATCACCTTCATCGTCAGATGCTCCGAGAGTGAGATATGCGAATGCATCGAGCTGTCTGGATGAATCGAATTTCTGAGCCCTTCGCTATATCGAATGACCATGCACATGAGAGGTATGCTGGTGGGGCTCTGCGTAACTCTACGCACCCGCCTTTGTTCTTCCAGAGCCTACGTAATAGACATCCTCGTTAGCCCGGATGGAAGAACAATAGAATAGGAACACAACAGTTGACCTTTTCGCGTCGGGCCTCTTGCGACACCAGCTTGTCGGTGAACGTCGTAGGCGGGACCTTGTATGTTGATCTCCTATCGACACAATGCGCGAGCATGGTTCTACTTGATGAGATCAACCGATCGTTGGTGGACCATTAAACGTTAGTTGGGAGATACTTAGTCACTGCCAAACACGAGTGTGGTGACGACCAGAACAATATTGACGTGCCGTTGGTCCCAGTTTAAGCCCGAGCTGCAGCCTGACCCATTTCACCACAACCCAGTTCGTGGTCAATCCCGTACCATTCGCTGAGAGATACGTGTTTCCTTTCTTGGTTCTTATCCGACTTGTCGTGGCATTTACGTGCAACTCGCTCTTGTACACTATGGAGGTTCCTCAGCCAATTAAAGTTGGAGTTTCAAAAGTGAGCACTGATAGTCATGTCGTGTCTCAATTCCAAGTGCTAAGGGGACAGAGACCAAGACCAAGGCAAAGGCCAGGTACTTGAAGCGCAAAAAACTCCGGAGAAAGGCACGCAAGTCTTCAGCACCCCGGGAGGCAGGAGATGCTTCCCAGGCAAGTTCGGGATCTGAAGAGGACGAGATGTCTTACGATGACGACGGAGTGGCAAGTGCTGGGGTTGGCGGCGAGGGCGCGAACGAAGAGAATGTAATTGCTTTGAAACAACCTGTTCGGCCTCCCAAGAAACGGCGTCGAGTGGTCGAGGATAATCCGGATTCAAGTGTTGGTGACTTGGAACCAATAGGCGACTCAGAGAACAAGGAGATTCCCAGCATCCTGGGACCTCACGCAGAGTCAAAAGGCGCATTACCATCCTTTCCTTCCCCAATAGTGCCCGATGCACCGCCCAAATCTATGCTTGCTATGCAGGGCATCGACAAGGGCCTTATTCACGCCAAAGTGATCGACCCTGCCGCTGTATCACCGCTCTCAACGGCCGAACAAGATCATGACACAGGCCTCAGCTTGAAGACACGGCGACGCTTGCTTGATCTCGGTATCAGCGAGCTTTTTGCTGGTTAGGCACCGATTACATGAGCACCAACCGAGGGACTGATGGTCTGACATGCAGTACAGACCGCTCTTCTGCC
The DNA here is from genome assembly GCA_038089815.1 of Sutorius eximius. Lineage (NCBI taxonomy): Eukaryota > Fungi > Basidiomycota > Agaricomycetes > Boletales > Boletaceae > Sutorius > Sutorius eximius. The sequence continues at coordinate 3,340 of JBBPLN010000213.1, read as the reverse complement.
CGTCCTCATCCACAACCACAGTCGGTCGTTGTATTCACCGTATGCTGCCCCTCATGATGTGTGCGTTTCTGCGCCAACGGGGAGTGGGAAAACACTTGCATACGTCCTTCCTATATTAGAGGTGAGGTCTGGCGTTGCCGACGTTCCGTGGAATTGCTGACAAGTTTCCGCTGCCGTAGATTTTGTCAAACAGAATCGTCACCAGACTGCGTGCCTTGATTGTCTTGCCCACTCGTGACCTTGTCACGCAAGTCAGAGAAACATTCGAGGCTGTTAGTAAAGGACGTAGCCTAAAAGTTAGCTTAGTGTATCTTATGCATTGCCTTTCTGAACATCTTTTTTAGATTGGCACTGCGACAGGCCAACATTCGTTTGCTCATGAACAAGCACAGTTGGTCTCCGAGACTGATCCTGGGTAGATTTTCCTCGTGGCTTGGGTGACATCAACTAAGCTTCTCTTTATTTTGCAGATTGCAAGGGGGTTCCAGCAAAGTGGATATCTTGATTTGCACTCCCGGTCGGTTGATAGATCATCTAAGTGGGACGCCCAACTTTTCGTTGCAACACCTTCGCTTCTTGGTACGAGCACATTGATGGTCGCTTTCTAGTCTTTCAATAAAACGTATCCAGGTCATTGATGAAGCTGACCGTTTACTCTCCCAATCATTCCAAGATTGGCTAGTTCAGGTGCTCGCCGTCATTCATTGGAGGCCTTCGCAGAATATTTCTCTCGCGAACGAATTGTCCTCGGAAGATACGTGTCTTCCACCAAATTACGATTCCCTCGCGCCTGCTTGCTTGGATTTAGGGCATTGTGGATGTTGTCAAGTTGAGATTGACGAGCGAAGGGGGTTTTCGTGCCAAAAATTGTTGTTTTCTGCAACACTCACTCGAGATCCTGATAAATTGGCATCTCTTGGTCTGCGAGACCCGAAGTACTTCATTGTCCAGAGTCTAACCGAAGCTGGACCTGACGGTGCTCCGCCTCACCTCCTTTCTGAACGATATGCTATGCCAACCACGCTGAGAGTGAGTTTGAGCTATGCCTTGTTTGTCTTGGGTTAATTCCGTGCTGTTAGGAACATATGGTTATTTGTGAACCCTCGCAAAAACCGCTCATGTTGCTTCACCTTCTCCACAACCATGATGTTCGCAACGCCCTGATTTTCACCAAATCGTCGGAATCCACGAACCGTCTTGTCTTATTGCTTAGGTGTTTCGAAGAACTGAGAATGTCGGAACACGCTCACATTACGGTTCTGGCGTACTCAAGTGACCTTCCCGCCAGTGAACGAAAAACAATTCTCGAAAAGTTCAAGACACAGGAGACCCACATGTAAGCTGTGTGCGCTCGGGACATGGTAATGATCTCACTATCTTATAACCAGGTTGGTCTGTTCCGATTTAATCTCGAGGGGGATTGATATCAGTCACGTCTCTCATGTCGTGAGTTACGATACCCCAGTTGATATGAGAAAATACGTTCACCGCGTTGGACGGACTGCTCGAGCGGGGCGAGATGGTGATGCATGGACCTTGGTGGAAGAACAGGAGGTAGGTGACCGTGCATGTTGTCCGGATGAATATGAGACTGAATCTGCATAGGCACGGTACTTCAAGGCGATGCTGAAAGAACATGACCATCTGCGGCAAGTGAAGAGAATGAAGGTCCCTCAGAGTGAAGTCCAGCCCCTCCTGGGAAACTATCAGGTGGGTCCAAGTCACAGGTCCGCAGCGTGGGAGGGCTGACAGACACTCCAGACGGCACTGAGCATGCTGAGGGACGCGTATGCCCGATAGTATCATGCCACGTGGTGTATTTGGCACGTCACGAGTCGACAGTTTTTCCAAATTTATCGCTCCCTCGACCTGATTATGCTTGTCTGCAACACTGCTGTAAGCACACAGTGTACTACAGAGTTGAGCGAGCTCAACGCTGAGTCCAGATTGTGATGATCTTCAGAAGTCTGTTTGCGGTATTAGCTAGAGCTGCGGCTGGACACGGATCTGTTTACACTAGCATCATTACACTCTTATCGGCAACGGCAAGTCAATAAGCACGGGCTTCCTTTTTTGCTAGCATCCTCCCGTCGCTAGTGTGAATCCTCCCAAATGGAACTATAAAGCACACGCTTCGATGCCGAAGGTCACGGCAGATTTGTAGATCAGCCTACTATCGACCCACAAGTCACCACGTCAGGATTACGGCCACCATTAATAATTTCGGTAGCGCCTTGTAAGCATCGTGTGGTAAGCACACATTCAAATTCGGTCCAGGATGGTTGACGTACCCGCGAACTGTCCTTCCTGACATGTCCCATTCAACGGGCGAATTTAGGGCAAAGTCCATCGCAGAGAAACTTGACGAGTCTCGGACGTCAGACGTCGCCTCGAACTTGCGAGTGCCCTTCTTCCGCAGGTATCGTCTAGGGTAACCGTCGGTCCACTCTTCAACTCACCACACTCTAGGCTCTTTTCTGTCAAGGACCCTAACCCTCCTCCAGCCAAGCCCTCTATCTATGACGCTGTCCTAACCCCCGAGGTGTCGGCCGGCTTCTTCAGTCGGCTGTGGTTTGTGTGGGTAACCCCACTTTTGTCACTCGGGTACGCTCGGCCCCTCGAAGCATCGGACTTGTACAAACTCCCAGACGAACGCTCCGCGACTCGGATCGCAAACGTTATTCTCACATCCTTTGAACGCCGGCGTAAAGAGGCAGCGGTATACAATGAACGACTAGCAAGCGGTCAGATTAATCCAGGTATCAGGTCTCTATGGTGGTCGATTTGTGGTGTCCGCGCAGAACGAGAGGAAGCTTGGAGGAAGGACGGAAAGCGCAAACCCAGTCTCATCCTTGCCGTGAATGACAGTGTAAAGTGGTACTTTTGGTCCGCTGGAATTCTGAAGGTCATTGGCGATACTGCACAAGTCACCAGCCCTCTCGTAGTGAAGGTATGAACACTCCTTTTCCGTTCGTATCCAGGGCGTTCATCTTGGGCAGGCGATCATCACCTTCGCCACAGAGTCGTATGTTGGCCATATTACTGGTACATCGGTCCCCCCAATTGAACGAGGCGTGGGACTTTGTTTCGCTCTCCTCATCCTGCAGCTCATTGCATCATGGTGTACCCAACACTTCTTCTATCGCAGCATGGCTTGCGGTGTCCTCGTACGTGGTGGTCTCATTACCGCGATATACTCCCGAGCTCTTTCGTTGTCCTCTCGTGCCCGTGTACATATGACAAACGGAAGGCTCGTGAACCACATTTCTACGGACGTATCTCGCATCGACTTTTGCATGGGTTACTTCCATATGTCTTGGACAGCCCCTATTCAACTCAT
>JBBPLN010000212.1:0-32693 GCA_038089815.1 Sutorius eximius | reverse complement strand
GAATGCCACACGACGCTTGTTCGCCCGTGCCTGGCTCGTCAGACGCCCTCAAATCTTCACAGACTTTGCCAGCCGTATTGTCAGATACTCTGGACATGGCCCCCCGTACCGAAAAGCCACACGAATCCACCTTGCCCCAAGCAACACCGCCCGCTCGATTTCCATTGCACTCAGGCCCCACGTCGCTGCTTGATCCATTGTCGCGGGGTGCAGACCAAGCTTCAACCTCGACCGCGACTCTCCCACAAACATTCGACGCTGTTCTTCCTCTGGCTGGGGCATACCCAGAACGCCCCCCATCACTAGACAGCCCTTCTCAGTGCTCCACAGACACTTCAAAGCGTCGTCCTTTGCCCACACCTCCGTTAATGCTTGAGCATACCCCGTCTACCTCCGAATTCCACCGTATATCTGCTTCTATTCCTTCTTCCCCACCACCACCATATTCCATGTTTCTACCAACAAATGATTCAATACCAATGACACGTGATCTGTCCAGAGTGGTTCCACCTGCTTCCTATACTACCCCTCCCCCTGAGGCACCAGTAATCATGCCGCCACTACCGAACGACCAGGGTCCCGAAGGCCGTGCCCCTTATGATTCCTTTCTTTGCCATTCACCCCCGGCCAATACGTGGATTGCAGTGGAAACTTCACAATATGAATACGTCCTCCTAGTCCGGTTACCAGGCTTCAGGCGAGATGGAATGTTGGTCCACTTCCTTTCTATTTTAGTCATTTTTGCTCACCCATCCATTAGAACCCTCGCCACAAAGAGACGACGAATATTACATGTCGTCGCAGATTCGTGGGAGCCTGAAGGCGGTACGTTGCGCCATTTCAAATTACCTCGTCCTGAGACAAGTTCGTATTTAGGTCACTTTGAGCGCCGCGTCTCATTTGGCTATGATGCCGAACTGGCACAAGTACGAGCTGAATTCGACGGTGAGATGCTTCGCATAGTCGTCCCACGCCGTGTTTCAGTCCCCAGCCTATGAACCACACCCGATACCACGCCTCGAGTTGAGTCGTTGGTCTAGTGCACGTATTATGGACATGTGCACCACGCGCCACGGCCTGTGCTTTCGGACGGGCAGTTTCGCTTCGCTATGCTAGTGCTTCGCGTAATTTCAAGCACATCTTCGCTGATTTCAATTCAATTGTATACTACTGATCTGATATCATCTCTATCGTCCACTGAAGCATGACACAACATTTATCTTTTCTCGGACCAATACGTTACCTATCATTCCACACTTTGATCTTCGGAGGCTGGTTTGTTGGAGACTCCCGCTTGTTGCGCCATTTTGCTTAAGCGCTGGCTCACCAGTTGGCAACTCCGTCTTCATTTCATTACTGTTATACCTATTCAATACCTGTTTTCTGTAATACAATATCTCATAAACTCTCAACTCATCTGCGAATCGACCATGTGACTGGTTGGCATGATCATCATCAAGCCACCACTGATAGTGCCGCCACGATCTCTCCCTTGTTGATGGCACGCCTCTGTCGGGCGTGGAGATATCTCAGTCGTTGTTGTGTTTCCAGCTCGGAATGTATCGCACCAACTCTGTCGTAGCAAACAGATCTCCTAGAGAGGTACCGCAGTTTGGCAACTCTCGGCCGGATCAGGTACGACGAACAGCAGATCCGAACCGTCATGTAGGTGCGTATGTACTATAGACGTACATGTCAATTGTCCCCCGTACAGCATCCTCGATGCTCCACCTACTGAGGAGCGCTGCCCTACCTATTTCGAGATGCTGACGGCTCGTTTCCTGTTATGTCATAGCTTCGTCACCACAGCGCCGCCTCGAGGGATACGCTCCACCGGCGCTTTTGACTCAGCGCGCTGAACGACGCTGACACACGCTGGTGGTCCCACTCATCTTCGGATCCGACGGGGCGCGGACACTCCGAGTGCGGAGTCTGTGGAAGGAATTGGATAATACACCCAAGGTCCGAGTGGCAGCGATCATACCCGTTGAACCCCTTTATTGTTGTTCAGCGCTCACCGCCCAGCCGAGCCTGATCTATCTAGGGGCTGCTCCTTACCGGTCCACCCGGTTCCGGCAAGAGCGTTCTGGTCGATCTCTGGTGCGATGCTCTCCCGATACCTTACAAAAGGCGGAAACGCTACAATCAGCTGGTGCTCGAGCCCTACCGTGCTGTGTGGGAAGAAACGCAACGACGGAGGGCTCGCGTGCGCGGCGCCTGTCCGTTGTGCGCTTCGCGAACGGTGGCGATGCGTGACGTATTGCCATTGCGATGACGGCGGAATCCCGACGACACGTTCACGACTCAAGCATCCGGTATACGGCCTCCCGACGATCGCACAGCGGCTCGTGCTCAGGCACTGGTTACTCGTGTTTGATGAAGCTACAGCTCCTCGACGTCTCGAGCGCGGGATTGCTGTCCGACGTCTTCTCATGGCGGATGGTCGTTGTCGGAACGTCCAACAAAGTGCCGGATGACCTATACGAGAACGGTGTACAGCGAGAGAGACTCGAGCCGTTTGTTGAGGCGCTCAAAGCGCGCTGTCCTATCGCGAGTCTTTCTGCTTCGCAGAAATGGCGGCAGGTCAGGGCAACGAAGTCTGGGAGGCGGACGTGGTTCGCATGGGGACAGGAAGCCGCATGTGAGGAGTCACTCCAAACGATAGCACTCTTTGGATACGCTCGTGTGCTGACTGTGCTTTCTCAGGTCAAGAAGAGCAGTCTGCTTTCAAACGCGCGTTGTCACGGCTGGTGGAGATGACTTCTGCGTGTTATCAGCGCGAGGAGCAGCGGAATCCTCTGCAGAGCGCAAGTGGGAGACCCAGGCAGGTTCCATGGTCTATACAGTTGCGAAGAGTCGGCGCGACTCTCCCGTTAGTATGGGGAATAAAGGCACCATGGGGAACGACTCGGACATACTTGGTGTTCGTCCCGAGGCACCACGTCTCGGATCTGACTATATTTGGGCTGTGAGGGAGGGTTGGGGGGAGAAGGCAAAGAAGTGGGGCCAAGGTAGGTCTTTCGAGAATGTTGTTGTTTCCGTCTCCGGAAAGGAGAGAGTGTCGTGGCTGTGCAGGGAAGGAATCACCTCGTCGCTCGCCTGCAAAGATGGTGCAGAGATTCTTTCCAACATCAGGAGAATTAGCGCTACCCTCGAATGCTCGGAGTAACTCATCTTCACCATGTTAGCTTAATAGACAGACCTCCCGACATCTTCTATGGCATCCGACGCTGTCGCAGTCCCTTCCCTTCGTTTCTTATGCGCTTTCTCAACCTGATTTTAGCGCATACCCGGTATAGGACATCGTCCAACCCCCGGAACACCCAACGATGTTGCTCGCTCGAAGGAGCGCGCGGCCTACTCACCAGGGACCTCCAATTACTTTCCCTTTCGAATGGCGCCGTCCAGATATCGTCGTCGGACTCGCCACTCCGTCAAGCCTGATGGAAACTCGGATATGCCGACCCGCAAGGCGTCTGTGATCGCCATCAGCACCGGCAACAAAGGGTTCGCCATTCGGCTGGAAAGTTTATCCGGCTTCGCGAACAAGTCGCACTGACGGTCTTGAAGGGGCTGCGGTAATCGTAATAAGTATGGAGTGCGGTTTCTTGACTGTCCGCGTTGAGGTATGTATTTCTGATAAATATTGGCAGACGCATTGGAACTGTACTTGTGTTGAATTACCGACTAACTTCCTTCCGGTCTGATCGATTCCCAGACGGTACTTCGTGACGTGTCAATGGCAAGGCGGACCGTAGCGGGCTCACACGTTTACGAAGGCCGTTGGTCCCGAAGTTGATCACAAGGTCCACTCCACGCGGTTCTTCCAGTGGCAGAATCAAAGGTTCAGATCTTCGGGTTTCAGCACAGCAATGTTTATCCGGGAATCGCTAATATTGACCATAGAGCATATCACGCGCGCGGGGTGGCATAGGAGAGAAACCTCCGTCATGAGAGTCTCAGAGGAGGGATGACACTGTCGTCGTGCTAGCGAACCCCACACCCGAGTCTCTCGGACACATCCCTCGGCTACACCTGCCCACCGTCGGTCCAGCTTCACCGTCTCATTCAGTCTCTGGCCCAAACCCGAGCTGCGTGTTTACTTCCCTGAAACTCCGAGGGCATGACGCACGACGAAAATACTCGGGCATACAACGTATAAATGGGATGTCGAGGTTCTGCGTGTCCTCATTCCGTCCGCACTCACCGTTCTGAGCTCTTGACTGCCTGTTCCTCCTCGTCTTGCTCTACCGCATCACCATCATGAAGTTCATCTCTATCGCTGCTGCTGCCCTTGCGTTCGCCCTTCCCACCTTTGCACAGGTGTCAGAGAGTCTCTCGTACGACACCACGTACGACGACGCATCACTCTCGCTCACGTCTGTCGCTTGCTCAGACGGACCCAACGGTCTCATTACCAAAGGCTACACCACCCTCGGATCCCTCCCTACCTTCCCCTATGTCGGGGGTGTCTACACCGTGACCGGTTGGAACTCTGCCGCATGTGGCACGTGTTACCAACTTACATACGGTAGCAACTCCATCTATGCTTTGGCCGTGGACGTTGCGCTCAATGGGTTCAATCTTTCGGAGGAGGCGATGAACAAGCTTACCAACAACCAGGCGGTCGCCCTTGGCAGAGTCGAGGTCACATCGACCCAAGTTGCCGCCTCGTACTGCGGGCTCTAATAATTGGTGCGACGGGTGATAGGTCTGTGTTCACCAAATTCGTTCCCTAGCGTGTGTGATGCTCATCTACAAAAGAGGACAATAGACTCTCGGCTTGCATGACGATTCGGACACTTGGTACACTGTTAGTTCGTAGTTTTACTCGGGTGGACGTTACATTGGACATTTTGTCATTCGCATTCTTGATCAGTAAAGGAATGTTGTTCTCACGTATGTTGTACGCCCGACCTCTTTGCCCCCATTTGAGTTCAAGTTGGACGGAACACGCGATGGCCACGAACTCGGAATCGCCAGCTCCGCAAAACCCAGCGAATATCATCACCGCGCTCGGAAATGCATTCAAGAGTCAGAATGGTGAATCCATCACCGGCGAACGTATCGCCCAGCTACTCGCACAGAACATGGGCCAGCTCGGCGAGCTCGCGCGACAGGGGAAACTCAACCCACAGCAGATCCAGCAGGTGTGTGTCGAGTTTGGCGTCGAGCGTTGAACTGATCGCGATCCCTTTGACCAGCTGAAAGAGTATGCCGAGAGATACAAGCCTGCCCCAACCACGGCCGCGAGCACGTCCGGGACGACCGCGGGGACGACCGCTGCCAAGGTAGCTTTATACGTGGCCCATCTCTTTCGTCACTGAGCCCACTTTGTTCTTTCCTTTCTCTTCCTTTCGCCATTGTTGCTCGAAAGACGACAACAACGACCCCCGTCACGGCTGGGACAACATCCGCCTTTAAAAGCGGCTCGCCGGCGCCGGTGCTCACGTCCAAGCCAGGGGACGGCTACCCCATCAGCGAGACGCTCAACGCGGCGAATCCCGGTCCTGTGCAGTGGGCGACGGCGCAACAGGGCAGACCGACGTTAACGGGTGGTTTGAGTGGTGGTCGGATGTCAGGTCAGTTCGTGGCGCTGGCTGGTGTTGGCTTGGTCTCGTCGAACTGATAGTCTTGAATAGGGACACCGTCGCAGATCGGGAGGGGGGATGATGCGACGTCGCTCACGCTCGATGACGGACGCGCAAGGAGGAAGAATACACCGGGCGATCAGAGTATGCGACGATCGATACAGGACCTCGTCACGAGCATCGATCCGAACGTGCGGATCGAACCCGAGGTCGAGGATGTATGTCGTATCCCCGCATCTGGACTCGTATTCGTTGGGCTGACGCGTCGTTCCAAGTTATTGTTGCAGGTCGCAGACGAGTTCATCGACTCGGTGACTAATTTCGGTTGTCGGCTTGCTAAACATCGAGGAGGGGATACACTCGAGGTGAAGGACTTGCAGCTCCATCTCGGTAGGCATTGTTTTGCCCACCCCTCTGCGGATAACCAATCACCGTTCTGGTACAGAGAGAAACCATAATATTCGTATTCCCGGGTTTGCCTCGGATGATACACGCATATCACTATCGCAGTCGAATGTGACACCCGCCGTACCTGCGCCAACCACGAAGAAGGCGGCACAGGGAACCACCATGTCCCTTCGGAGTCAGCGGCTGGCCCAAGTGCAACAAGCCAAGCGCGAGGCAAAATTGATTTGATGATTCCTGCTTTCATACAGGATTTCGTTCCTCTTCTCTCGTTGTAATCACATCATGTACCGTTATCCTTGCAATATCATTGATGATCTGTATCCGATGATCGACACCAAAAGGCATCGTCATAATGGAGCATATGAAGGAACACTCTATCGCTCATAAATTCCAAATAACCTGAACGAATGTGTGCGTTCGTCTCAGGATAAATAGTAGTCGTGTACAGCCAAAGATGTGCTCTAACTCGTCAAGTAAACGCACAAGAGATCCCTTCCCGAAGGGATACTATAGCGGTTCGGTGCTGGCTGATCGCAAGGACGATAAAGACATGCCATATGGCATGTGATCCACCGCCGCACCAGTCAAGCCAATGGGAGAGACGCCCGGAAAGGAATCGTTCCGGTACGTTGGTGACATAGAATGTGAGGCCAATTAAATAAGAGATTAAAGATGGCCAGACAGGGTCTGTGGTCGGCACGAATAATTGACCTGAACGCCGACGGAAGTAAATAGGACTTACTGATATATGAGATCACCTGTCGCAGTGAGTGTAGGTATGCCAACACAGCGAGGGGTGCAATCGCTGTGAAAGCCATACAGAGGAAGAAGATAACTCGAACGTGCTGACCGACCGTCGGTACCTTGTATAAAAGGGGAAAAATTATCTTACCCTGTATACGGGATCATTGAACCATTTGAGGAATGGAAACGCATTGCCGGCTACACCAACGAGGAAGCAGCAAGCGAGGAAGATTTTCCCTAGGATTGGATGACACTGGAAGCCATAGTATACAACAGTGCCAACGCTAGCGCTGATAAGCCTGTCCGGCATGGTGAGCGACGTGTACTAGGGAGCAAGGATACGCTTACCACCCGATGCCAACATAGTCTATCCTGGCGCAGAGATCCATGCCGTCGTGATGCGCGCATCCGGCCATAGTATGCCAAAGCACGCTACTGAACAGACAAACAAGTGCAAATGAAATGAATGCAGTTTCCGGAATGTCTTGAAGCGAAGACGAGTTGAATGTGAGAATACAGTTGGTTAGCCATAATACGAGCGGAATAAAATGGGTATGAATATTGACTGAGCGCGTATGAGCGGATGCAAGGTGAACGGAAAGGGGGGGAACGCACGTGTTTCATTGTGCCATGCGAATAGCGACATTACGATGAGTGGCCACTTCTCGAGTGGGATGAACCTGATGCAGGATGCATGGGTAAACACGAGGAACGTGCGCGTGCCAAAAACATACCGGTATCCTCTAGTGACGAACGGATTGTTGCGCCACTGTGGTGGTAAGTCTACGTAGTGAATAAGCTTTGAACCATGGAGAGACTGCTTGATGGCACGTGCAACGTCACGCGCCATGTCCTCGGCCTCGGTAACGTCGTCGGACAGCTCAGCGATGAGCTCGGAAGACCTGATCGACTCGAAAAGGCCTGACAAACGTGCGCTGCCGGGAAAGGTATGTAAGTCGGTTGCGAGTACGTCCATTGACCTTAAATGGGCTTGAAGGGACTGGAGCCGAGCAGAAAGGACCGAGATATGTTTATCCGACAACCGGGCCCGAACGTCTTCCATGACGGAGGTGGTGTCCGCCAAGGAATGGGAGAGTTGTGCACGAACGTTGCTTAGAGAGGGGACGTCGCGGAGCTCTGGGAGATACGAGCAGACGTCGGACCGGATACTACGAAGCATCTCGAGAGCATCCCTCGCCCATGCGCGTGCCTCTTCGACGGTGTGTCCACCCTTGATCTTGAGCGAGGTGGGAATGGCGATCTCTGAGATGGGCGACTCGATCGTCGAGAGTCTGTTCTCGACATCTTCGAGGTACGAGAGGAGGAGGACGCGAAGGGCTCCAAGGGACTGCCTCGCGGACCCGGAGGAGGTGAAGTCGAGCGCCTCGAGGAGGAAGGGGACGTCTTGGGCCTCGGTAGTGGAGAGACGACGTCGAATGCGAAGACAATTTCGGTTCGCAGTCGACATCGTACAAGGGAAAGATGCAAACCGAGACAGGCTCGCATTTTGAATACCCGGTCACGTGCAACGATGTATATCATGGTCTCACCTTTGCTCGTCGTCGGTCTGGGTAACGTTCCCTTTCCACACACCCGTCACAGGTAGGTCGATTTGGTATGGAATAGTAACAGACATGACTCGTAGAACCGTCGTAGCGTCGGCCACCTCATCGTAGATGCGCTCGCCTCGCGCTTTGGCATTCGCATGACCCCGAACAAGACCCTCGACGGTTTCACAGGTCGTTCACATGTCATCCTCAGCGACGTGACCGTCGACCTGACCCTCTTCAAACCAAGTACGTCTCTCTTTTCTCAAGCACATGGCCGCTGACTCGTCACCCGACCCGGCAGAACCCCTCATGAACATCACCGGGCCGGCGGTCGTCGCTGCACTTCGTCACACGACCAAAATTCCATCCGCGATGATCGTGGTGCACGACTCGCTCGAACACAAACCCAACACCCTCTCCGTCAAGTTTGGCGGCTCGGCCAACGGCCACAATGGCGTTCGGAGCATCATAGCGGCACTGGGTGACCCCAACTTTCATCGGTTCCGTATCGGAATCGGTCGGGAGGGCGATGCAGCATCGTATGTTCTCGGCAGACTGTCCACCGAGGAGAGTACCCATTGGGATGTTGGTGGTGGTCTGGACATGGTCTGTAAGGAACTCACGAAAATAGCCCTCAAACCATCGGTCACTTGATCCAGTGTCTTGTGCACCTAGGCTTCGTGGGTATCACCACCGTGCCAAAAGTAGACGGTCGTGTGCTCGTTCAAAATTGTCACAAATACCCCCTTGCTTGTACGGGGAGGCCTATAGCTTCGTCAGAAGTACTACTTTGCACACCTACTCTAATGATAAGTTACCCTAGCAATGTCATCATCTCGTCGATAGATGTTTCGGTATCATAGATATATAGTAGCTCGAGAAAAACCATCAAGAACTTCCATAGCATTACAGACACAGTGTATACACAACTCTGCAACAATTACCCATAAGTCATTATCCAACGCGCGGTATACGTATCAGAAGGAGTTGAGAAGCTAGCGGCGTCAGAGTAAATGAACACGTTCGGGGGAATCCTTAGAACGTGATGTTGACAATTCCAGGGGTCGCACTCTCAAACCGCGGCGTAAATTGATGCCTGCAGTGAGGTCAGCTGATATTGCACCGCCCAAGCTAAAGCGAACATTACCGTATCGCCAAGTTTTGGATGGCGTCTCTCATCTCCTTTGCCTTCTTACTGATTGTTTTCCCCTTGCTGATCATAACCTGGATGGTCATGGGCCCTGCATCATCCCGTTGCAACAACACCTTCATGAGTGTCGACGTGACCGCAAATTGACCTTCCGTAGCCGATTTGTTGATCAAGATCACCTCTCGCACTGGAGGATTCGATGGCGGTTCTGGCGGTCGATCAGCGATCATCCTTGAACAAGGATAGGAAATGACATACCCGAGAATTTAGTTTTCGCTATCCTCGCCTTGATGTCGCTCAGACTCTTCTCTGCGTCCTCGATATCGTCCTCGAGCATCTTCGCAGGCCGGCTCATCACATCATCTTGCTTGTCCAGCTTTCTCCGCAAATCATTGCGCGATCCCTCAAGCTCTTGAACCTGCGTCATCAAGAACGCGAGACGCTTCTCCTCGGCGGCTTTTTGCTCGTCGGTGAGCGTGTTCTGCGCTTCGTCCCCTGCGACGGGGTCTTGCTCTACGGGGGCCTCCCCAGCAGCCAAGCCTTCCGAAACGCCAGCGAATTCAGTAAACGGAGGTGGTGGCGTGCGGGGCGGAGAGGGAACGTCGAACGGGCTCTTGCTTGGGCCTGCAGTGTCACCCTTGTCCACGCCACCCTGAAGTGAAGCAGGACTGGTGTCGACGCCAGCGTCATCTGTTGGCGACAGACCAGGTTTACTTATCAGGAGCGGTTCTGGTTCCTCTTTCGGCTCCGGTTCCAGTGCCGATGGTTTCAATAGCAGAGGCGAGACATCTCCAGGCTGTGATAATATACTTGTGGGAGCGTCAACCTGCGCGGGAGTGGGTAATTGAGATTCTGGATTCTGGACGGCACTGCCCACGTCAAGCTTGCCCTGTTCGACTGTTTCTCTCTGCGTCTCTTTCGGAGAGACTTGGGGCGCACCGACGTCAACTGACTGCTTGAGCTTGGACCCCGACCCCGATCCACCGAACCAACTACGCGACGTAGACTGGGTTTTTGTGGTCGACTGCGTAGCGGCAAACGACTTGGTGGGGGCCACGCCAAGCTCAGATGTGGCCTTGTCAACGCGTGAACGGTGACTCTCGCGCAGTGCACTCCGGGGCTGGGGCTGGTCAAATACGCCCCCAATCACGGAGGCGGCGCGCGATTCGGGGAGGGGGATTTGCTCTGGCAGTTGTGATGCCTTGTTGCCGTGGTCAACATCAGGGATATCAAGGAGAACCTCGATCGCCGGAGGAGGTTCGAAGACAGATGCGGGTCGTGATTGGGCGTGGGTCGAGAGGCCGGGCTGGGATTCGGGCGTCGAATCGGGATCAGGTCGGAATGGAGGGACGGGTTCATTCGACTGGGCGGGCGCCGGACAGCTGACGTCCACCCAATCATCGGGTATCGTAGGCGGGTCATGACGGGATAGATCGTCAATGAGACCAAGTGACGTGGATGGAGCAGCAGCAACTGACGCGGCCGCTTTGGTGGTTTCCAACAAGACAGATTCGTTTTGGGTTTGCGTGATCGTGATGGCAGTTTCCCGAACGGACGTCGCCCTCACCTGGGACGTGGAAACATGAGTGGTAGCTTCAACGCGTGCATACGCAGCGTGTTCTCGCGAAGGTATAAGCGCCGGAGAGGGCCCCGGAGATATAACGACACGTTCACGTAGGACAGAGACATCTGTAGCCGTCTCGGACCACCCTGAGATGTCAGGAAAAGTTCCCGGAGGGCTGCGCCCCGGTCTCCGCGATGGGCCCGGCGTTGGTGCTGGCGTTGGCGCCGGCGACCGAGACGGAGCGGCTCTGTCGCTCCGTATCGAACCTGACGCCTCCGATCGTGACGCTGAACGCGAGTGTTCGAATAGGCGTACGCTGGGGAGATCGTTTTTTATTCGAATACGCGGGACGGCTCGCTTGACGTGACGGACGTCTTTGCGCACCTGGCGGTAGAGATGGCGGAGACCAGAGTCATGCCACACGTTGGGCGCAACGTCTGATAGGAGCATTCCCACCAGCGCCCAGAGCACGACGAGGGCAAGACGGGAGAGGGATTGGGTAAAAAGGAAGTCGACGAATATCCGGAAGCCGAACCCGAGATAGGGATCGAAGGAACGGGGCATCCGTCGTATAAAGTGATTGAGAACTACGCCCTCCCACAGTCCTAGGAGGACACCTGGATAGAGTGAGCGAACCGGATGGGAGAGGTTGAATGGCAACAAAACGCACCGCTGACTCTGTCGTCATTGTCCGTCGCGACATCCAGGACGAGACGCAGGACGAGACCGACACCGATTGCGGATAGGCTCTCCATGGAGGTTACTGTAGATATGACATGCCTGGTGTGGGTGTAGGCGGAGGAGGACAATGAGTAGACGGACGCCAGCGTGGATGATGTTGAAGTGAATCAGAGTAGCGTACAAACAAGTTTTTTTTGTTTGTACACCACCAGTCTATCGAAGTACGACTCTATGACACCAAAGTTGTTCTCGGGCCCCACAAATCACGCCTAGATGCGATCGGTAATAAATGGACCAATCGGATCAGCGAATGTGGATTCAGCAGGGAAAGTGAAATAGATATCCAAGGGGAGTATGTCTAGATCAAATATTAGGAAAAGAATCGCCACAGCGCCAGTCCTGTTAGCGACATCAGCACAACAAGCACCCTCATCTCCTCGCCAGCAGCACTCCTCTCAAAAACCAACCCAAGTCCACACCGCTTCTTGGCCTCAGGGTGCAAGTCAATGGAATAACTGTATCGCCTCATATGGTCCTTTCGCGACGAGTCGTCGAACAAGATGGTGGGTATCATCAGAGGCACAGGGAATGATTCCAACGAGGACCGCAGCGAGCGAGAGGTGCGATGCTCTATACACGCCAGAGAGGTAGGCAAAGCATGTTCATCTGTTTTGACGACGTAATTCCCTGTCGCAGTATACGGGTGACCAGGATCACCGCTGGTGCGACCGATTTCCGAGCCAAAGTAAAGCGGAAGCGGAAAGTCGGGTGCAATGAATGTTATCGAAAAGGCGTGTAATCGTGGGAGCGTATGCGCGATTGTGGCAGCACAAACTGGGAGTGATTCTTCGTGCTGAGAACGAACGAGCGTCGTCCGAAGATGTTTCAGGCGTGGAAGTGTGCGGACTGCCTTGGCAAGCGTGTCCTGCCAAGCAGGTGAACTGTGGCAAATTAGGAACGAGTGAAGTAAACGCACGATGGTGAATGAAGACTTGCGGGTGCATATGACCTCAAGTTTGGTGAGACCAGGGCATGCGTGTGCAATAGACCGCACCAAACTCCCGCCTTCATAGGCGGATTGAAAGGCGAAACAGACGCGCAATTCAGTTAAAGACTTGAGGCCTCTGAGCACGCTCGCTAGCAGTGAGGGAGCAAGATCACGGATAACCAAGGGTTCATCGAGCGCGACGCTGGTTATCTGGTGGTGGATGGACACTAGCCCTTGCAAATGCTCTATCGCGCCGCTAAAGTGGGTGAGCTCGGGAAGGGAGCCCGGGACAAGGGAAGTCAGGAGTGCCGGGTTAAGTGCCGCACGCGAAGTCCGAAGGGAGCGTAGTCGGGGATGTGCCTCAAGAAATGCAATGAAGGGAGCCTTTACACCCACACGGGGATCCCAATCAAGCAAAATGTCCCCAAGAGAAAGGGTGTGTAGCTTGGGCCAGTGTGCATAACACAAAGGGCGCACTGTCTGCGCGGAAATGAAGGGTGCGCCCGTGATGTGCAATTCTTCTAGATCAGGGGAACGGCGTATGAGCATGTCCCATAGACGGGATTCTGCGTGAAACTCTGCTTCCCATGAGCACCGCACTGGCTGCGGAAACACGTGAATGGACTACCTTGGAGATCAAGGTCTGCAAACCGGTCGTAGAAACCTCGTTTCACGTTGAGGATGAACCCACGCAGACCTCTGAATTGGAACAACTAGACTCGTGATAAGCTTCAAGATTCCAGATACGAGTCGACAGAACAAACATGACTGTAACGGTCTGGGAGCTCTGCACCGTAAGAGGTGCCGACGGTCGTAAGTCGCGGACACCTAAGAGATCATGAGATTATCGCTCTCGCAGTTGATGAATCTGCTCTCACGATATTCTGAGTGCAAACCACATATCGTCACGTTGGGGAAATTCCTCAGCATCCCAGATGAAGGTGTGCAGTGCGTCCAGGGAAGACGCAAGACGTTGTATGAGACTCGAAACGGCATACCCGTTGTAGTCGATTGAGCAGCGTGTCCTATAGTATGGAGGAAATCGGACAAGGAGCTTCCGGACATGGCGGGCGATATCGGGGTGGTTATTGAGCATTGTCAACGTGGAGCGACATTGCTCGATGTTGGCCAAGTGAACATCAGCGTAGAGCGTCGGACAGAGGCTGAAGAAGAGGTGTTTGTTCTACAGCGAGGTTTTAGCGCAAAGATATGGGCGTGTGAGAAGAACTGGCCGACAGAGCGAGTCGGAGGATGTCCGACTTGGAGTCGATGTAGCAGGCGACTTCGTGCACGAGATCAAAAGGGAGATTTACGAGTTTCATTGGAGCGAGCAAAGTCGGAAAGAGGGCGAGGACACATCTTAGTAAGCCCAGTATAGGACCAGTACTGTCGGGCCGGAAAGAGGCGGTCAGAGGTGTTCCACGGCAATTCCCATCTCAACAAAGTTCCTTGTATGTCTGGGGGTTCCATATATCAAGGCAGGGCTACCGTCGGGTGTTACCATCAAGTCGAACACCAACAGATCACTATGCACAATGGACGGTCGGCGATATTAATATCATCATGGTATACTCCCGTCTCCCGTCGTCCTCGCAACCACACAGGCAACCAGGTGATGTCAGGCTGTCGGGTAATGTTAAGCGACGTCTTTCTTTCTTGCCTCCGTTTCCGCATCGACGATCCGTCCGCGACACTGCATCATGGCATCATGCATCAACTTCCAAGTAGTTACCAAGCAGGTGCGGTAACTACGGCGATAGCGCGTTGATGCAGACGTGTGCGTGTCGTTCCGTGCAGAACACACAAGATCTGAATCTCAATCCCACCACCGTGACGACGCGGAAACGGATGGATCAGCGTCCCCAACGTTGGTGGATCCGGCGAGGAGGCTGATGCATGTGTGTGTCCGACCCACTCGGGACTTGGCAGTGAAGAACACCGCAAAGTACCAAAGTTGTACATGCACAAGGCTCCATAGAGTATTAACCCCAACGGGACAAATGGTACCAAAAATATTCATCCCGGCATCGGGCTTGCATCCACAACCGTCTCGTGAATGATTCCATCTTTGTTTGATTTGGCACAGCGTTTGAATCATGTCAAACGAACATAGAATTCAGGGCATGATCAAGTCAACCTACTCTACACATAGTAACCGTACCTTATTGGAAGTTGGACACATGAATGCAGAAACGACAACACTGGCCTACATGCAATAAAAAACAATAAAGAACGAGTGCATCCAACTGAGATGATGGTGAATGGATGGCTTTCTACTTGAACATCACCAATAGACCGACCGACGCGAGGCAGACACGAAAAAAAAAAAAAAAGAACGACATTGTACATTGAAATCGACGATGTTGCGGATAATGAAAGATAGACGGTGAACGGTACCATTGATGGACAGGATAACAAACGGGTGTTCAGGAGGCAAAAGATTCAACTTTTGAGAGTATGCAAACGAGCGGTGTGAGGTCGGCCAACAAGCCTGCGCTAGAGATCAGAGACGGTCGAAATACGTAGCATGTCAGATTATACCTCGAGTAACGCGGCATCTAACCCTTTGAAGAGGAGGCGGTCAGAGCCGATTTCCTCTTCGTCTCCGAGCTCTTACGACCACCAAACGCCGAAGCGATCGTGTTCATGGAGATCCTGCTTGTAGGAACCTTTTCGCTCGCACAGGAAGTATATGTCGACACGCCGGACCGATTGCTGACCGAGGCAGACATGATGGACTGAATGGTCGTGCTCGTGCTCCACCGGGAAACTTGCTGCACATGGGCGACCTGAGGGGGTTGTATCGTCGGCACCGGGGTGGGCGCGTTCGCATCGTCGTCTTCGTCACCCTCGCTAAGAGACTGTAGCAAGAGCTGCGCAAGCCGTACTTCGTCCCCAAATCCCCTGTCCCTTTCTACATCCATTTCAGTGCCTCGGGTCTCTGGGACGGGCAACAGCGTTCGCGCAGAGTCTTGATGGGCAAGATGCTTCTTCTTGCCGCTAGCAAGGGCCTTCTTTCTCTTGGACCGCCCTCCTTTTACGATTGAACGCGGCGCGGGAAAACGATATTGCACGCTAATCTCCTTGTTTCCGTTCCACCCCACGTCAACTTCATCCAGGCCAAGCCCGACAGGCGGGAGAGGCGGTGGCGGCGGCGGCGAGCTGGCAAACGGATCTCGCAAAGAAAGGAAATCGAGCAGAGAATCTGATTCGCGCCGATAAAGAGAAGGTTTTCGCGTCCGCGGTGCAGGATTATCGCGCGAAAACTGGCTGACATCACCCCTGCGTGGCCCCTGTTCACCGCCTACCGCAGTTTGCTTCTCCGAGGGATACGGATGAAATTTATCGGGGAGTACTTGTCCGCGTGACACGAAGTGAGCTCAAGATGGCACTGAAGTTGTCTGACTTACTCTGAATGACGATCAGTGCGGTAATAGACCGTAGCAGGGTGCAAGCGGCAGACGCGAGAATGATGTGTGACAGAGGTCGATTGGTTCGCGTGATCGCACCGTCCACGGGCATGCTGGCAGCTACATTCAGGGCAGCAGATGCGGTGGCAAATATCTGTGCAATCATGACAGCCAGCGGTAAGAGAACGGAATTGTGACCATTAAGCTTGTATGCATCTTCGTCCACGTAGCAGGCTGGCGTCGATGAAGTGGGCAGATCTGGCAGAGCGGATTGATTCGCAAGACAGCTCCCACGCTGGGACCGATGTTGCGATGCGAGGGAACCTGGGAAGGGCCAAGTGGCTAGAGTTGGGGAGGACACCCGACCGAGGGTCCTTCCTGGCGACTCATCAGCTGGTCGATCTTTTTCAATATTCGATTCCACGGTAGCAGCTGCATGCCGGTGGCGCAAGAGGACTGCTGCGGCCAAGGCGAGGGTGAGCAAGATGCCATGAGCTACCAGTGCTAACGTGGCTGGGAGAAGGAAAGGACTCGTCGGAATGAGGGAGGTGACGAGCTCTACAGGTCACAATTAAATGAGACGCGGGAAGCGAGAGGAAATGACGTACCACACGCGACCAAAAGAGCAGCCAGGGATAGGAAGAAATGGAGGAAAGGAGGGGGGAAAGTGGGGGTCTGAGAGGATGGGCTGAGAGCGTATATAGAAATACCGGACACTGACAAGATGTTCATTCCGGAAAATAAATGAAAAGGCGGGCGGTACGGCTTACATGTGGTATGCAAAACGGCTGTGAATACTTTGGCCACGACTCCGAGCGGCTCGCCATGGGCGACGCTGAGAGCTGTCCCGCCGGCCACGGCAGCCAATACGGCCAAGAGGATGAGGACTACGCCTTTTACGGGGGAAGACCTGCGAGTCAGCCAGTTGTATACAGACAGAGCGAGGGAAAGGACTGGGATGGGAAGAAGGAGGGCTGGCGCGACGACGTCCGGAGACGCCATGGCGAGGGGGGAAAGAACGACAAGTAAAAGAGTGTGGGTAGGGTCGATGATGGAAGAAAGAGAGAAAGAGAGCGTGCGGGGGACAACTTCGGAGGGGGCTTCTGGCAAAGAGAGGCAAGTTGGAATTTGGCATTTCGATCGCTGAACTTGGCAGAGAGAACGAAAAGGTGATTTCGTTAATTAGGTGCGTAGGACATGTGTACACGTCAAAATGGTAGACTAGGTGCATCGACGAACTGCGGTACATGTTACCAACGAACGATGCCGAACGACCCATCCACTTACATATCATAGATCACATTGTCTCGTCACGGCCACCTAACTCTGCGACCAGGTTAGGGCGGACCAACCGAGGCAGAAGGAGCTACAAACCTAGAGCTTTGGCGCACCACCCGAGGGGGTGTGTTGCGCGTCGTAGGCATCCCGATCCGGGGTTGGGTTGGATGTACTGGCAGCAGCAGCAGCAGCGGCCCGTTTCTCTTCCTTTTTGGCCTTGTTGGCCTTGTACTTTTTGTAAGCCATGTAAAGGAACATGATACTGAGTGTGGTAGTGGGGTTTGTCGAGGGTATGACATTAGATGCTCCCTTTTATCGCACTGATAAAAGTGCCGGCCAGTCAAGTCTGCGCGACCCACATCATCCTGTCCGATGCATGGCAGTGTCCGAATGATGACGGGAGAACCGTAGCAAGTTGGCTACACCTTCAAGGCTGTTCTGTGCAACACCTCTCGTGAATGATGCAGACTTGGAGTATCACTGATGGTCGTTTATTGTTACGCGGTATGCCTACGCGAGCATGGACGGACATCGGAACTAGCCGAACATTGCGAGTGTCGCGTGGACTTGTCCGTTTGACTTTGTTCTTGTTCTGCTACGAACGTGTAGTATCTTATCCAAATCTCTCTTCTTTTCTCGCTATAGACCATAACGACCATCACTATTCTTTCCTGTGTATCGAATGATTGACCCCTCTAATTTCGAACCTGGCCCGACCCAGGACGGTCCCCGAGCGAACGGCAGCGTACCAGAGGTCACCACACGTGCGGTCGTCTCGTCGATGACGGCCCCAAAGTCGAACTGGTCCTCGCTCGACGGTCCCTCTGAGCGGATACAAATAATCAACGACGAAAAGAATTTCACGTGCGTGTTCTTTTCGCTCATGGCATGCGCCGGGTCGCTTTGGACACCGCAATGGCCTTCTTTTCATTCGGAAAGTCTAATCTCATTCGTCCGACAGCCCGAGCTTGTCCACCCAGATCGAGCGATGGGGTCTCCGCGACGCCGGATTCAACTACAACATCGTCGCCGTCTTTGGCTCTCAGTCGACGGGAAAGAGTACGTCACCTCTCCTTGCGTATTCACAGCTCCGCGCGTGCTGCTGCGTACTCACCTGCATTTCGGGGTTTCATAGGTACTCTATTAAATAGATTGTTCGGAACAACATTTGACGTCATGGACGAGACGAAGCGGCAGCAAACGACAAAAGGTCAGTCTCCTTGGACCGGCGTACAGAACACGTTTCTGAAATTGCGCTTCGTCATAGGTATATGGATGTGCAGAGGAAAAGGAATGGGTGTCATGGTCATGGACGTCGAAGGCACGGACGGTCGTGAACGAGGGGAGGACCAGGTTGGGTCCATCTCTCGAGACTTGCTTTACACGAATTGACACCCTCGTAGGACTTTGAGCGCAAATCGGCGCTCTTCTCTCTGGCTTCCTCTGAAGTTCTGATCATCAATTTGTGGGAACACCAAGTCGGTCTATACCAAGGCGCGAACATGGGCCTGCTCAAAACCGTCTTTGAAGTAAACCTTGGCTTGTTCGGGAAGAGGGTTCATGAAGGTCCCACCTCGCGAACCCTCCTTCTCTTTGTCATTCGGGATCACCTTGGTGTTACGCCGTTGTCCAACCTTCAGAGCACCCTCACCGCGGATCTCATGCGAATCTGGGATTCGTTGTCCAAGCCACCTGGGCTTGCGGACGCTCAGCTGTCGGATTACTTTGACTTGACGTTCACCGCTCTCCCGCACAAGATACTAGCGGCGCAGAAATTCGAGGACGAAGTTGTGCTGCTAAGAGAACGCTTTACGGCCAAGGGACGCGGGGACTACGTCTTCAAGGATGTTTATCACAAGAGAATACCGGCTGATGGTGTTGCCGTTTATATGGAGAACATATGGGTACGTACCTTGTGTCAAACGAAGCTTTTGCCGACGTCACGATAAATCCAGGAACAAGTCCAAACGAACAAGGATCTAGACTTGCCGACACAACAAGAACTCTTGGCGCAGTTCCGCTGCGACGAGATCTCAACTGCTGCACTCGGCGAGTTCAACGAACAGACGAAATCCCAGAAACGACCGATCGAAGCAGGCAGAGTCGTCGAAGGACTCGGTGCACTGATGAGAAACTGGCGAGATCAAGCACTCGGTGCGTTTTTCTTCTCCTGCTGCCAGTTTTGCTGACCAACGTATGCAAAGCCCGTTATGACCATGATGCTTCACGTTATCACCAGGGTGTGTACAACCGAAAACGCCTCGACCTGCACGCCGCCATCACGTCGGCGCTCAGCCCTCTCTTCCTCGGGCAACTCAAGAATTTACATAAATCGTGCCTGTCGGCTTTCAAATCTGCACTGAACGCTACCCTGAGTGGTAACGGCACCGATTACAACTTTGCAGACGTCGTCGGCAAAGCGACAAGCGAATGCGAGGCCCGGTTCGAGGCAGGTGGCAAGGAGGCGTGCATTGAGGAGAAGGAATGGAACTGGGAGGAGGAGTTGGGATTATTGAGAGAGGAGATGGCAAATGTCGCGGAGGTGTTTAGAAAGGACGAAACAAAAAAGATGGTCAACCTGATCGAGGTGAGTTGGCCGTCTCGGCGACACTGGAACGATCTCATTGGTCGCGCAGAGGAACTTTAAGAAGCAGATCTCGGAGCCGGTGGATGTTGCTTT
Organism: Sutorius eximius; assembly: GCA_038089815.1. Lineage (NCBI taxonomy): Eukaryota > Fungi > Basidiomycota > Agaricomycetes > Boletales > Boletaceae > Sutorius > Sutorius eximius. The sequence continues at coordinate 12,649 of JBBPLN010000212.1, read as the reverse complement.
GAACAAGGCAGCGCCTGACATGTGGGACAAGGTTTTGGGTGCGTTCAAGGAATTGTTGGAGAGGGCCGAAGCGTCGTATCTCAAAAAGGCCAAGGGTGAGACCTCTTTGTCACCTTGTTTCCAGTTTTTACGGGTCCTCTTGTAGCGTTCAACTGTACAGAGGAAGAGGATGCAAACGCGCTCTCGTCGCTGCGCCTGCGTGCTTGGCTTGCTTTGCGTGTCAAGATTGACGAGCTGACGGCGGATACTGCTATTCTTGGCAAGCTCCGCATGCACTTTGAAGAACGTTTCCGATACGATGAAAACGGCGTTCCCCGCGTGTGGAAGCCCGACGATGACATTGAGGGTGCCTTCCGCAAGGCCAAGGACCAAGTATGTATTCAATGGGTTGGTTGGGTGACGAGAGCTAATCAACACGTGCAGACCCTGTCGCTCGTCCCGCTCTTCTCCAAGATTTCGCCCGTCGATCCCTCTTTGCAGTACACCCTTGTGCCTGCCCCGGCAAGCGCTGGCGAAGACGAATTCGACTTTGCAACCTCGCTTGTGGTTTTCTCCGAGTCCAAGTATCTCGACCTCACCGCTCGTTTCAGACGCGATGCGGACGCGTACTTTGTCGAGGCGAAACGAAGCACGGTGTCGTCGATCGCGCAGGTGCCCTACTGGATGTACGCCTTGATGACCGTGCTCGGGTGGAACGAGGCGATGGTGGTGTTGTTCAACCCGATGTACTTTGTGATGCTCATCACGATGGCCACTGTCGCGTACGTGTCGGGTGAAGATTCGGCGATAGGGTGCTCAAGAGATGGTTATTTCCAGATATGTCATCGTCAAGTTGGGACTGACGGGTCCATTACTTGAACTCTCAAAGACAATCGTAAGCGAGGTATGTGGCGTTTCGAGATAAGAAAGTGTTGTGTCATATCTATTGTTGGACAGCTTCAACAACAAGCCACGAATCGCCTTCGAGAACACTTTTCACAGCCGGCGTTGGAACGACCTGTTTCCCACAAGCCGGCGCGGGCAAGCTCGTTGCGCCGGACGAACTCGACGTCGACGGATTGGGTCGAGGTTGACAGGGACGAGGACGCGTGTGGAAGGGAAAGAACGGCTCCGCTCTGAGCTGGCACTCTTACTGTACTCTGCTGTTCGTATGTTATTCCCGATCCTTGGTAAAAACTCTCGAACGTGACGCACCTGAGATCGGGTATTACGTGCTAGGGCGCGCCAGGGTGCGGTTGACGTGGAAGAGGAGTCCGCACGGTCGAGTTTCGGAGATGTTATTTTATTATTTTATTATTTTCTCTAAATCTATACCGACAATGGTCATCATCTCACCGCACTCCTTTGACCCGTCCTTCCTTTAATTCCCCCCAATCCTTGACCGTGCCAACGCCATGTCCCTCCCACTCCCACTCTTACACCCATTCGGTTCACCCAGGAAACAGCGCGTCAAACACCGTACCGCCCTCATCGCCCTCTTCTCTCTCCTCGCTTTCACCTGCTACCTCCTCTTCATCGCTTACCCCTCCGTCCGCCTCTCCAAACCCATCCTCACACACGCACCCGAACACGACCGTCCCCGTGTCCCAGGCGAGGACCACGCGGTCACCGCTCACCGCACCGCACCTTATCGCAAAGTAAAGTCCGTGCCTGCACCCGCGCCACGTCCCCCGCTTGCACTCTCCCCGGCAGAAGAGCTCGCCGCGCTCGCCGCCTTCATTGCCGCGCTTCCGTACAACGTCCTCCCCTCGTTCGTGGACCCAAGCGTCTCCCTCGACCCCCAGCTCGTGCTCGACTTTGACACGCGCGGTGACACTGCCAGGGAGGAACTCGACAGGGTCGTCGAACAGATCTGGGCGCGTTTCCCCGTGATGCTCTTTGCCAAGGTGGGTATCCATGTGCGCTACCCCTCTTTCGGTGGCAAGGCGGGCTGAGCCTGGTTACAGCTTCACTCGTCCGACTCGCGCGAAGTGCGGCATATACTGTCAAACATGAACCTCAAACCCGCGCCGCTCGTCGTCGAGGTCGACCAACGCGAGGATGGTCATATTCTGATCCCGCTCCTCACCCGTCTCACGCACGTTCCTGCCCTCCCCATTCTCTTGATCGGTGGACAGCCCGTGGGCGCGGACGCAGCGGATAGAAGGACCCTCATGGCAGACATTCGGAATTTGCACGAAAGTGGCGACTTGGCCCGAAGCATACTCGATACAGGTTCCACCGCCGTGTCCGAAAGGAAAAAGGGAAAAGCGCATTAAGACTCTACGATTAGACTGAGCAAGCTCTCGTCTGGAAATGGGGATATGAAGAAGCTAGAAGCATGTCGTGCTCCACTCCATCATAAAGGGCGCAGGTCGCGTACACTACTGATTATAGCAACACCTCACGAAAGACCTCCTACTTAGATATGCACATACGACGACCGAATTTCCTCGTATAGGGAACCGATACTGGGACATTTTGGTGACATACTTACACAATTGGATTGGATGGGCCATTGCTGTCCTTACGTTGCATGTTAATTAACATTTTCTGACACGAATCCATGCTTTCATTACTCGGTTACTCGAGTGGAGCGATAACGTCGTGATGGTGTCAAAGGGAATCACTGTCGCCACCTTCTCCCGACCATCTCACGTTGACTCCGTCCCCCATCAGTATCTGACGTAGCCGACCTTGTTGATGTAGCCTTATCAGGTCGTCCGATCCACCCAATGAGCGCCCATGCAGTATCACGTTCGGGAACGTCGACCGGCCCGTCAACCGCGTTAGAAGTGTTTTGATGTGTGATCCATCCGCTGAACGCACAGGGTAATCAGCACGGGCGGTGTGGCGTCCGGTAAAACGCACCTCGTAAATCGACCTCGATGATCCTTGGTGGCGGTGAGAGCTCATAGCGCTCGAGGAGCCGTTTCGCGCGACTCGAATACCTAGCGACACGGTGGTCAGACTTTTGAAACCGCATCAGACCGAAACGCCCGAAATACGCACGGGCAATACGACTGCAGGGACGAGCGCCCGTGAGTGACTGGGCGTGGACGTAGGGGTGCGGTACATACCTTTGAGAACACGACGAGGGGGAATTCCTCGCGCAACACGCCGAGTCGTTCGTCCCACCCATCTCCCTCGCGCGTCGACCTTCCTTGTCCGCTCGCGCGCATGTGGTCGCCCGTCTTTGCCATCGACCCGAGGGCGTACCATGCCAGCTCCACGGGCTGCTCGGGCGCGGGCTGCCCATTCTCCTGCGCGACGACGTTCGGGGCGTCGTTGAGCACCCGGCCTGCCTCGTCGGGGGACGTGACGAAGTGGAGGAGCCCGAATATCTCGTCGGGAGGCTTGGACGAGCTAGCGTGCGAGAAGAGGTCGGTGAGGGACCAGTGCGAGGCGGGGGAGCCGACGTAGAGGAAGAGGAGGAAGAGCGCGGGGAGGGAGAGGAGGACGAGGAAGAGGCGGCGGGGGCGGAGCGAGGGCATTCGGGCTTGGTGGTTAGTTGGTCGATGGGGAGCGCTCGTTGGATGGGAACATCGCCGTTTACCCGCGTTCATTGACAACAACGACCGTGCATTCATTAGAGCGATAACACCCATTCATGTAGGTATTTCACTGTGTCCTCGAAGTGCGTGGAATTAGGCTTGCCATACCTTTAACCCTCTGCGCTTCCCGCTTCCCAACACACCAAGGCACATCCCACATTTCACAGATTCTGTGCACCCAAGTACGTGATTCGCCATCCATTGCCTGGTTGAATGTTACCTTGCCCCTCGTCCGGTTCCTGGGTTCGCGCATTATCTCCCGTTCCGAGTCTCGACATTGCACACATGACTTGCAATTCATCGTTATGCCATTTCGAGGAACAGGTACGTCCCTCCGTTCCACCCCCTTAATATGCGCGCATTGCAATTCCTTTTTTCTCCCACCATTGCCCTCGATTGGCCTCGTAATGTCCTGATAGGGGCGAACGACCAGCTCTTTCCGTGCCGCGTACGACGGGATGCAGCTTGTGGCAAAGCGGAAAGCGATGCGACCCATGTAAACCGTATAAGTAAACTCGTACCGCCGCTCATTACCCAATGTTACCTAGCAGCTTGATGTCAGATCTTGGACCGTCGTTGTCACCGTCAGAAACTTGTTGAATGTCATGACCGCACCAAGGCCCACATTACTCGAAAGCTACATGTGATACATAGCGCGAATAAAAAAAAAAAAGATTAAGAAAAACAAACGAGGTGAATGCCTCAGCCGTCCATCTCAGCAAGGGCAGCCTCGTTGAGCGCCTCCGCCTCAGCCATGATCTTCTCCTCGAGAACCGCCACCCTCGACTCCGCCTCCCGTCTCTCCCGATCCAACTCCCCATATCTCTCCTGCAACAACCGCTCCCTCCGCTGGAGAATTTCCACTTCCTCCTTGAGCGTCTCCACCCGTCGAGGCCCAGCGGTGCTCTCGTTAGCAGCCAGCCGTGAGAAACTGTCGTAATCAAGCCTCGTCTTGACGAGCTCGTCAAAGGCGTCAGTGACACGCTTGGCGAGTGCCTTGTTGCGCGCTTGGTACCCTCCAAGCGTGATACCAAGCTTCTTCTCCACCTTGGCAGCCTTGCTCGCCTCCTTGGACATCTGCTCTCGACATTCATCCAGGAGGGCAATGTAGCCCGCTATCCGCTCGTCGAGCGAGAGCGTCTCGGGGTCAACCCATGTTCGCGCGTTCTTGTCGAACGCGAGTCGCTGCCGGACGCGTGCCCACGAGACGGACTCGTCTTGCTCTTCGTTGTTGGTGAGCGTGATCAGCCCTTCTTTGAGTTGCACCTCAGTGGCGTCGGGGAAGCCGATCGTCGTTGCAAGCTCGAGGTGAATCTGCGACTTGGCTTGCGCGAGATCATCGTCGTCTGGCATCTCGTATGCCGAAACGGTACCTCCAGGAAGGTTGGTACCAGGAAGTGGATGCGCGATGGAGTCGTGGAGCAAGATATTTGCAAGTTCTGCATTGATCAGCTTGCGCGCATCCGTGAGCTCGTCATCGTCGCCAATGTTGAGGTCGCGCAGGAGTTGTACAACGTCGACACGTGCCGGTCGAGGTAGACCGAGCTGCACAGCTTTCGATCGTCTCGCAAGAATTCGACGCTCTTCTTCCTCTCGCATGCGCTTCAGCCTCGCATCCCGTTCTGCCGCATCCTCCTCGATCATCGGACCACCCGTCGCCTCTTCCTCCTCGTCCTCCGGCACCAGTAGCTCGAAATTATTTTCGGGCTTTGGTAGATTCATGAATCCGGCTTTCAGAGCCCGCTTGGCAGAATCGACGTGGAGCCGTTGCTCGCGTGGCGTCTCACCACCGGTCATCATACCCGTTGTGGGGTTAATGCTCAGATTGTCACGCATCGGTGTGCGTAGCGGGGTCGCACCAACGCCGCGGGGCGTCGCTAGCCCATCAGGACCTGCACCACTCCGCAGAGGTGTCGCGAGGGGGTTGGGGGTGAAAGCGACATGATGGCGGGGTGTGGCGCCCTCGAAACCGGTTCCTCCGCCTGGTCCGGCGTGGAGAGGTGTGTTCTCTTCGCCAAGAAGAGGGGTTTGAGCGATTGTCATGTTGCGCAGGTTTCGTGCCTCAGTCAATACGTTGTCATCTGTCGACACAAGTCAGAACATGCTAAATCTATGCCGAAAAGCACTTACGTTGAGGTGCTGTCCGGGGTGTCCGTGCCATCCGTGCGCCCTCCAGACCCTCGTACTCACCGATCAACTTGGAAGTGGCTGCACTACCATCTGCGACCAGTGCCTTGGATTTCTCGCCAACCTGACCGATTTTAACAATCTCCTCCAACTCCGTATCCCCAACCTGAGCCGTAGGCAAAACAAGCTTTCGTCGACGACCAATGTTCTCCGCTTCTTTTAGCTTTTGAATCTGAGCATCACGAGCTGCGATGAATTTCGTTTGGTGCGCTTCGTTGCCCTTATTTTCGGCATTACGACGTTGGCGTTTCCTGCGATCCGCTTCCTCGTCATCGGTTTTTCGTTTGTTTTCAAGACGCCGAAGGGATTGACCAACAGGGGCGGACGTTATGCGTGCCTGCTCTTCGGAGGTGTCGTAGAAGCCGGGTGCGGGCTTCTTTTCAAAGGGAATATCCGCGTTATACTACAACGGTCAACTGTAAATAAATTTCTGGCATACCGTCAAACGGGAATACTTACATCCATGCCCTTTTGCTTGGTTTTATATCGCATGCTGTAAAAGAGTATATTTGAGTACATCTATGCGCATGTCAAGGCAAGGCGTAAAGACAAACATTATACCAGCTGCTTTCAGTTCACGTTTCTTTTGGAGAACAGCTAATCGTCGTGCTTCTTCCAGCTGACGCTCACGAGCTTTCCGTTTTGCTTTCTTTCCCTGTGTGTTGGCCAGGCGAGCACGGGCTTCTGACAACATCTCCTTCTCTGAAAAAATTGGTTAAACACGGACCGTATACTGGGTGATGATAAATCCATACCATCCTCGTCCATGTCAATGGGATCTGGCCGAGCGGGCTTCGTCTCGGGATCCGGATCTATTTCGCCTGGGCGTAGTCGTCTAACATCGTCTGCACTCGGCTTCGTTTCGCCCCCCGGCCCTGCCAAACCCAGCTCTTCATTATCCTTCGCCTCCGCATCGTCCAACAGCTTTTGATATCGTTCCAAACATTGCGTCGCGGTCCGTCCAACCATGGGTGCTATCGTCCGCCATTGCGTTGGCATTAGCTTGGCTAGGTGTAGCAGCTTCTCATCTTCGGTCTACAGGGCATAAAATGTGAGACTGGGATGAGACATGAGGAAGGGGGGCTTACTTTTGACCATTCCGTCTTCTTTATTGAAGGGTCTAGCCATTCGTACCATCGAGCCTTGCATTGTTTGGGCGTCTTGCGAACAAGCAAAGATGATATCCGGGCCCTGCGGGAATGTCAGTTGTGGATAAAGGGGTAGAATAGTTGGAGTACCATTGGTTCTTTCCGTATTTTGCTATGGCGGCTTTGAGGACTTCGTCCTCGGTGTTCTGTTCATCTTGTTAGTCAGATCACAACAATGTTCCCGAGATGCCACGGACCTTCCAAACACCTGAAAGGTTTTACACGGTCAGAAACGAAAACACGCGCGTATACCACGGTGCTCTACTCACCTCCTTTGATTATGATTCGAACCATGGCGGTAACGTGCAAATGTCAAGGCGCGCTTTTCGCGGCAAAAGTCTGAACGGTATTGCTTAGTCATAGTAGTCGATTTTCAATCTCCGACTCGGCATTAGTCACGCTGTGAATGATTTTTTCTGGATATGAACGTTCCCCTATTCTGCCTTGCGATGGGTTGCTCAGACAGACCTTGTCCTGCTCGATGGCGTCAGGATCCCGAGACGTACCCCCGCTTGACACCGTCCAGGAGAACTCAAACTTTCTACGTCAGAGACTTTTGGAGGACGAGTCCGATCTGACACCCCTCGAGGATGAAGTCGAGGAGTACCGGAGGAAGGCTGCCTCAGTCCAGGATCCCCAATCGAGGAACACCCGCAGACATCGCAAACGAACGACGTCACAGGCTATAGAGAATACAGCGACTGACTCGGAGGCATCCCCGAGGAAGCGCAAGCGTGCTTGCAAACCTGAGCCCGTCTATATCATTCCTGATGTCAAAAGGAGGGTCACCACCTTCAGGGGACGATTGGGTACGGAACATGATTGTTACCTTGACACTAGTTGAATCACTTTTGTCCGCAGGATACGCTTGTTTAAATACCGTCCTACGGAAGAAGAAGCCCGCGAACGAGGCTATCTTCTGTTCGAGGACATGCCGGTCAGTTTACAATAAAATAGGTCAAGATTAGTCTCTAACCTACATACTGCGTTAGAATTGAGACCATCAAGAATAATGGCGTAGATTGGGTCAAGGATCTTGGTAAACGGAATGCTCAAGACATGTTGAGCATTATCGAGTGGAACGAAGAGAACGCAAGTACTTGCCGCTCCTTAATGTATGCAAGCTGAACGTCAGGTGTTCAGAACATTCGTTTCATGAGAATGTAGGCTCGTACACGTCTGACAGTCGGGACACAGTCCTCTGACCTACCTTTAGCTCATCCGAGATGTTTCCGTTTGCGTCACACGACATCTATGGGTATTCTCTTGAATACTGTAGTACACTCCTTGCTCAAGTCGGCGCCCTTGCCAAGAGGTATGGGCATCGACTAACAACACATCCCGGTCAGTTCACCCAACTGGGATCACCTCGTGAGTCTGTCGTTCGCGCGAGCATTCGCGAGCTCGAGTACCACGCGGAGATGCTCGACCGCATGGGTATCGACCAGGACGGCGTCATGATTATCCACGGAGGTGGGGTATATGGCGACAAGCCAGCTGCACTGGCGAGGATGAAGGGAGTTATACAACACGATCTACCTGCACGCGTCCGCGCGCGTCTGGTGCTCGAGAACGATGAGGTAGCCGTACTAACCATTACATCTCATGCCACTGACGAGGTTTTCATAGCTTTGTTACAATGCTGCGGACCTGTTGCCCATTTGCACTGAGCTCGGCGTCCCGCTGGTTTTCGACTATCATCACGACATGCTGAACCCGTCCCCAGGACTCCCTCCAGCAGCCATAATTGCACAAGCAGACGCGATTTTTAAACGGCGTGGTATTAGACCCAAGCAGCATTACAGCGAGCCTAGGGACGGAGCTGTCGGCTTAATGGAGTTGCGAGCGCATTCTGACCGTTGTGAAGGTCTGCCTGAAGGGCTTCCGGATGATATGGGTGCGTCTCTGACATCATCTTTGACCGACACCTGTCAATATTTTGGTTCGTCAGATTTAATGATTGAGGCCAAAGACAAGGAACAAGCTGTATTGCAGTTGTATAGGATATACGGTCTGCATCCAGTCATCCATGGTGTGTCCTGATGTTTTCGTACTAGATGTTGTGTGACCACAATGAACAGCATCTCTTCGACCACCAGCAACTGGAAACCAGAGTCGCAAGTCGGCGCGGAAGACTCGGTCTCGGAAGCAAGAGACCGACGGCTTGGAAGCTCCAGAGACTGGGATCGTCATTGAAGTTGATGAGGATGGTGCTCGTTGACGCCTCTCGAGTTTGCCGGACACGACACGACGTCGTCGATAGTGTGATTACTAAGATCGGCAGTTTCCAGTAGTAGTTACGGTCCCCTCTGTACCTACCACGTTTTTTTACTCCTCAGGTCACGACTCATCCAACGTTTCGTCGCAAGTCTCTGTCGTGATCTCGTCGTTTTCTTTGTTTCTCTGCCAAGGTGATGTCGTTTGGACAGGTTTCAAGAAACATGACTAATTATGTACCATGGGCGCCTTTCAGGAGTATAAAGGCTGATTCCCGCAGTCACCGCATCTCTTCCACGAACCATATCATTCTCGGTCATGCCTGACTCGATGTTTGGCCGACCCTCCCAGCATCTACTTCCCTCTTATCCGACAACCATTACTGCAGGTGCTCCAGTGTCGTCAGATACAGCCCCTGTCCAACCCGCCCCAGTTAGTTTCAAAGATTTTCGATTCAATTCTATAGGAAAGCAGCCTGGGCTGCTCAGTCGTATCTCCATCACGCAACCAGATCACACCGTGTATCACTCATCATCCCCGTCGCCGACGTCGACGCCCCTCTCCTCTTTCACCATCGACGCCGTTCCCCAGTCCAAACCATCATCAAGACCAACCCTCCTTCAGCAGCTGGCTGGCAGCGATTTTAGCAGCTCAATGGACGAAGCCTCGAAATGGAAACCTTCGGGAAACCAACCTAATCGCTCTTTGGCGTCGCGCATCCAGATGAATGACGAGCCAGCCAACGATGTTGTCAATAGTACGGTGGCTGCTAGATTCCCATCACCTCCGCGCGTTAATGACGCCAGCCTCATTCCACCTGTCGAAGTTTTACCCCAGCCAAATGAATCGTCCCCCTCTACCCCTACCTCCCTGGCTCCACCTCTGGAAGCGGTGGATGTGCATAACCCCACGTCCTCCACCCCGTTGATAAATACGATGACGGCCAGGTCCTCTCGGGTTCCTACACCGTCCGTTTCCACAGGTGCTCCCGCAAAGGAACCGGCGGCACCTTTTCCGTCCTTTGCAGTCGCAGCCCCTATGAGGCAGGACCTGCAGCCTTCTCCATCTACGGTCGCCATGATGGATTCTTTGGTGGCCCGCCAGGAGCGTTTACAGGCCATTCGCACTAACCTCGCGAATTTGGCTTCACACCATCCTCCGCCGTCATCTCAGTCTTCATCCCCAGACATTCAATCTGTCCCAGAGATGAATGACAGCATCAACCATCAGTCGAGTCGATCACAAAACAACTCTAGCACAATAGTTCTCCACCATCCTTATTCAGTTGTTCAATCTTCCGGTCGACCGGGACCAATGATCAGTGATGTCTCACCGAACACGGATGACTCTTCCCTAGCACTCGTCCAAGAACATCAGACTCAACGCAAAGCCATCGTCGAAGCCGTGCAAAACCTGAACTCCGCACTTAGCGCTATTCATCGTTCCCAGACCGACACTCTGAATGCTCTTGCTTCCCAAAAACGAGCTTTCGAACAGGAACGTGCGGCATTCGAGAAGACGAAGCAGGACCAAGAAGCTGCTTTCTTCAAAGAGTTCCAAGAGCTCCAGCAGAAGCGCGAGGAGCTGAACGCAAGAGAAGCTTCGTTAGTTTCGTTGGAGCAAGAAAGTAAGGCCAGGGAGGTGGCAAGAAAGGCTGTACTGGCGAAGCGGCAAGCCCAAGAAGACGAAAGGAAAGCCGCCGAGGCGAAGAGGACGCAGGAAGTGCAGGAACAAATAGCAGTTGCGATGACCGACCTCAAGGAAATTGAGGCTCTGAAGGCGAAATGCCGACTCGAGCAGTTGGAAAACGAGATTGTGGCAGACGATCTACCTACCGAACCCCAAGAGGGTATGAGTGAGGAAGAAATAGCGACTATCAAGAGTCGAAATGATCTTCTTCGCGCCGTCAAGCATCTTCGCCGAATGCACTCAGACAAGGTGCAGAAGTCGGCAGAAATCTGTCATACTCTGCGCAGATTGGGCAGGGAAAGGAAACTGAGAGAAGCCGAGGAAGCCGAGCGTCGCCGAGTTGCGGAAGAACGTTTACGAGCGCACGCCGAAGCTGAACGAGCTCGTCAGGCCCTGGAGGAGAAACAACGCCAGGCCGAAGCGCAGAGAAAACGTCAAGAAGTCGAGAACAAACGTCCGCAAGCTCGACTATCAGCCGAACTGCAACCACATGCAGACGCTCAGCCTCGTGGATTGGGACGTACAGATACTCCTGCCGACGACCACCGAGGCCATCAAGAAGGTGGTGCATCGCAGCCAAAGAACATATCAGATGTAACGGGGAGCCGTGCAGTCCCTGATGCCAACTCCCTCTCCTCGGATGTCGCTATCACCACGAGTGTGGACGAGGATAGAAGGGCTTCTGCACTTCATCGCACCGTCCCACTGCCTGATATCCATACAAGTACGGGAGGTTTGCAGGATGCTTCTTCGCAGCCAAGCCAGACGAAGGATAAATCCATCTCTGCTGGCGTCATGCTTGCTCGCTCGACTTCCAAAGTTAGCGCGGGATTGCCACTCAAACCGTCAGCGAAGCCGTTATCACTTTTCACTTCGGACCATGTGGCGGAGAACGCTCCGAACCCCGCGGGAACACCTCCCGCTGTTCTTGTGTCCAAAGAAGGCGGACGCGGATCATCTTTTCCTGCTCAATTCGCAACAGAATTCAACCGCGTCCATACAGATACCCGCCCGACTCCCGAACGTAGGCCTGGGTTTCCGCGAACCCCAAGGTCGCAAACTCTTCTGGATGCCACTCTTGGTGGGAGCGAAGAGTTTAATATTGGACCCATCACCGGTGTTTCTCCTACGCAACAAAACGTAAATCTTCGCCATTTAAAGCGAAATCGTAGCCGCATCGAAGAAAATGATAGTGGTGATCGTAGCGTGCGGACAAACGTGAAAGGCGAGGAAAACACTTCTGCCTATGTGAAGAAAGAAGAGTACGACAACCAGTCTCGTGACCTAGTGCGAGCCTCGCTTTCGACTAATCATCTGGCCTCGCTTCCCGCTCGCCCTACAATAATTCCACCACCTCGTCCACGGAAACGTCACGCGCCACCTGCGTCCCAACCACCTTCGATCAATCCTTTTCGGCGCAAAAGCAATGAATTGTCTATAAAGAGGGAGGCGCAGGTTAGCCCTGATCAAACCCGAGAAGCGCTCTCTCGATGCAGCCCAAGTTCCCAGGCAGCGAATGCCTCTGTTCAGCTACCAGTTCCCGCCGAGATTACGAATTCTCTCCTTTTAGGTCCGGTGCATGCGGAGCCTCAGCCTTCAGAGTCACGCCTTAATGCGGCTGAGAGACCCAATCAGGACGGTGCTGAGAATTGCGACACTGCTCTGTCGGAACCTGGTAGTGCTACTCTGTCCCATGAAATTGATGGGGACGATCCATCCAGGCGCAATAGAAGATCCACCGACGACCATCGCAGGGCACGCAATGGAAGCAAATTTCGCCGTTTGTCGGATCATTACTCTCCCCCACCCGCTACGTCTCGATCTCCTTTCCCTTCCCCAACTTTACCCCAGCGTCATATTGACACCACTCGACAC